>JAJGRW010000414.1:0-135291 GCA_025461045.1 Carex parvula | reverse complement strand
TGTCCCTCCTCTCAAAAGGAACCGATTATTCTCCACCAACAGGCCTTTCTGGGTTTCCACAATATCTTTCCATTTGGGTCATGTGATTTTTAATTCGGCCATATTTTATGTGCTTTTTTTTTTTTTTTTTTTTTTTTTTTTTTGTATTGAAATATGTAGGCATAATAAATGGGAACTAGAAACTCTTCAGTTTGTGCCAAAATTAATGTCATCAATGACAGAGACTTGTCATCTATTGAGCAACCGACTTGATTTCCTGCACTTTGTCTGGCATGCTCAAGGCAATGTTGCTTTTCTCTGCATTTTTGATGGGCAAATATAGCCGCTTTGCCTCTTCCCTGATGTCTTTGCTTGTCCAACAAGGATAGAATTATGTTCAGTATTATATGTAGCTAATCTAAATTGTTATTAAGTTGAATATTAATATAATTTAATTAAACTTAATATTTATATAAGTTAAACTGAGTACTTATATAAGCTAAATAATTTTTGATAAACAACATAAACTTTGGAGAACTAGCTTTTGGTCTAGTGTCAAAGACAATTTTCTCCATATGGAAGGTCGCAGGTTAGAAATACGGATAAAATATCTCTCTTGTGGATATTAAATAGTTGTGTGGCTTGACCTCCAACTAAGAGTGCAAACGGGTCGACAAACGGATCTGTATTCGAAAATTGAATACAGATGTCCGATATCAGAATAGCTGTACGGATACTGATATGGTTTTAAATTTTAATTATTCATATCCGAATAGTAGATACATACTATATAGTTTAATATATATTAAGAAGAAAAATTATGTAATTCACCATTATAAAAAACAGATATCCATATCTGTTTAATGTCTGATTCGTATTTGTATCCGTCTAATATCCGATCTGTATCTGTATCCGAAAATAAAAGCAGATATATATAATTTTACTACTGTCTGAACCGTTTCACCCCTACCTCCAACATTTACTTAAAAAAAAAAATGGGCACTTTTAAAGTATCTAAAGGGAATGTTGCTTTTCTCTGCATTTTGATGGGCAAATATAGCAGCTTTGCATCTTGTCATGATGTCTTTGCTTGTCCAACAAGGATAGAATTATATTCGGTGTTTATATGTAGCTAATCTAAATCGTTATTAAGTTGAATATTAATATAATTTAATTAAACTTAATATTTATATAAGTTAAACTGAATACCTGTATAAAATAATTTTTGATAAACAAATAAATTTTAGGGAGCTAACTTTTGATCGAGTGTCAAAGACAATACTCTCTATGTAGAATGTTGCAAATTTGAATCCGGATGGGGATTCCATTATGAATATTAAATAGTTGGGTGGCTTGATCTCCAACTAGGGATGCAAACTGGTCGAATATTATCCGTTCGTATTCATATTCGTATCAGAAAATTAGATACAGATATTCGATATCCGAATATCTATGGGATACGGATATAGTTTTAAGTTTTAGTTATTCGTATCGAATAGTAAATATATATTATATAGTTTAATATATATTATAAAAAAATTATGTAATTCATCATTATAAAAAGCAGATATCCGTATCTATTCAATATCCAATCCGCATCTGTATCCGTATCCGAAAAATAAAAGTGGATACGAATATGGTTTTACCACTATCAGATCCGTTTGCGCTCAACCTCCAACATTTATTCAAAAAAAAATGGAACTTTAAAGTATCTAAAGTGAATTTGTATTTTGAGTAAATATTGAAGATCAAACTACTCAACTATTTAATATTTTTTAATAAAAAATTTCTCTCATAACCTCTCACATAAAATCATATGTTTTGGTCACTAGAACAAAAATTAGTTATTATCTAAAGTGAATTCTAAACGAGCAAAATATGAATCCTAATGTCCACCATTAGAGTTCGTCAGAGTTAAGCCGAAATAAGTATGGTATTGACATAGTGCGTATATTACAATCTGCATTCTCACTTTAATAATTTAAAGTTCAAATATCAAAAAAATCTTTGTGAAGAAACTAAGGTAGAGTGGTCTTCTCTTTTTGGCACTTGACCAATACCTTTTCGGCTTTGCAGGGGATACATTTAGGGTAGTTCAAACGGTTGGTTCGGTTCAAACCGAATTAATTTTTACAAACTAAAGTTTTATTCGGTTTTGAAAAATAGAACCGAACCGAACTAAACTTTCCAACTAAATAATAACCGAACCGAACAAACCAAAATAAATTTCGATTTGTTCGGTTAAACCGAAATTTAATAGACTAAATCAAGAAATTCAAAAATTAGACAAAAATCAGACAGAAAGTTGAACGATCGACACAGCGTTCAAATTCTTCGATGTTTCCTGCTTTTCTCGTGCATTGCACAAATCACACAAAAATTACAAAAAGAAAGAAAGGGAGGCAGAGGTAGTGAAAATAGTGCATTGATTAGATCTTCGTTGAGCATAGAAAAGATGGATTGCTTTGATTTGTTTCCTGCGGAGATTCAAATGGAGGAGGCGATAGGATCTCAGAAGAGACAACGGGGAAAAAAGAAAAACGAGATGGGGAGCGTGAAAATGAAGCGAACTCAACAGGAGCAACGCGATTTCATCAAAAGAATTTGGTCGGTTCGGTTCAATCAATTTTAAAATTTTCTAAACCGAATCAAACAATAAAAACTGAATAACACTAAAAATAGAACCAAACCAAACCAATTAAACCGAAAACCGAACATTTAAACCAAAATTTTCCGGTTCGGTTAAAAATCAAATAAACCGAACCATTTGAACACCCCTAGATAGAGACATTGATTGTGCCTTGGCCCTTGGCCTCATCGCTTAAGCGAGATGAAATCCTTACCAGTCTCTTACCTCAAAGCAGGCAACACAAAACTCTTATGGTTAAAGATCTAAAAGGGCCAATGGAAGGTACCTGGGACGTTGATAATCTAATCAATATATTTGGGCATCAACTGTGTATGACTATCATTGCCACTGTAACACCCCCAAGTGTCAACAATGGTACCGATGCTATTATCTTCAAACCGGCAAAAAACGGAATTTACTCCGTCAAACATGCCTACAACCAGCTAAGTGCTGGTCATCTGGGTACAAGTGTCTACAAAAGCCTTTGGAAAGCAGTGTGGAAAAAAGGGAAAGTGGTGCCCAGAGTTAGACTCTTTGTTTGGAGATTGGCCCAGAACGGTCTTCCACTGGCAAAAATTATTGCATCTCGAACCTCAAAAGGAGACCCAATTTGTGCAAGCTGCCTGCAGGGCGATGAAGACCCAATTCACATGATTTTTGCCTGTCCTTTTGCGAGAGCATGCTGGTATGCAAGCCCTCTAAATCTACAAACTGATGGCATTGCAACCCACTCTGACATAAAGCCGGTCCTTCAAAACTTTTCAGAAAATCTAACGGATGAGCAGTGGTCCCTAGCCCTGAATATCACCTGGTCTATCTGGAGAGTAAGAAACGATATGGCATACCGCAGAGCTCAACCATCCTTTGATCAGTTCAGAACTTATCTTCACCTAATAAACTCTCAAACCGACATTGCCTATGCACACCAATGTTTGCTACCGGGCCCTAGGGATGGACAAACTTCTCACTCTGAGCCTCAGGTAATTCAACTAGGGTACAATTGTGTTGTGGATGGCTCCTGGGTTAACCAATGGTATGGAGGCGCGGGTTTCATCCTGCAACGGGATAACCAACTAATTGCAGCAAAATCAGAAGGGATCTCTGCCTGTTGCCCAATTCAGGCAGAGGCGCTGGCTCTAAGTGGTGCATTAAAATTCACTATTGAACAAGGTATCACAAATTGTGTTTTCTACACTGATAGCAAAGTGCTGGCAGAAGGCTGCATGGCTCTCCAACCTCCTCTACACAGAGATTGGAGGGCGTTCACGGAAGTTCTACACATCTGGAAAATTCTAAAGCAGAATACAGGATTCTCTTGTGTCCACGTTAGAAGATGTCACACTGAGCTGGCAGACAAACTGGCAAGAATTGCTACAAGAGAAAGATGGAACCTCACCTGTTACACCTACCCTTTACTGTTTTTTGATCTCTAGCTTTACTTTTGGTTTTTTCCCTGTTAATTTATGCCCTCTGTTGTTTGTTTTCTTTTTTCCCAACTGTGCCAGATGCTAGCATACAGTACATTGTAATATGATCCCCTATGTAATGGCAGTGTTTCTATGAATAAAAGTGCCTACGGGCTTCAAAGTGCAAAAAAAAAAAAAAAAAAAAAAATGAAATCCTTAATTCCTTGCGCACGCTGCTTGCACGGTCATGACTCGTCAAAATAATTTGTTCCATTGTGTAACTGTGTTGTTTAGTCAAATCGAAATGTTGACTAGTCAAACTATATTTTACAATTATGATAATAATAATAGTGTAATCTATATTAATTATTCCATTTTCTTAATCCTTAACATTTGAAATAAAAGACGGCCTAGTCCTTGACGAACGTAAACTAATATATTTGGGGTTTAGCGTTCAAAAAATGAGCTGTTTGAGCTGTTTGATTATTAAAAATTCATATAATAAATACATTGAACCTGCAATGTATCGACACGTATAATTAAGAAGATTTATTAACTATATATGTTCCCAGTCATTATTAAATTAATCATCTTAATTTGCTGAAAACCTAAATTCGCCCCGCCCAGCTATAATTCCTAATTTAAATAATGATATTGCAGAATCCAAAAACCTGGAAATTAAGAAATTAAAAACAACAGGCATCACTGTTCTCCTTCAGGTTTTATTCCCCTGCCGTCATGCATACAGCCTACTCTTTTTTAATGTTAGTTTGAAACTTGAAAGAGAGAGATATTTTTATTTATAATAATATATCAATGCCGAGCTAGAGTGACAGGCAAGCACGACAGGCGTCAGCTCCCCCGGCCTCGCATAAAAGCGCTACAACCAAACCACAAATTGAGGCAGAAACCATAACTAACACGTACAGTGGCGGAGGCGGTGCTTTGATAAAAAACTCCATATATCAGAGTCTGTACCCTGTTCATCTCTGGGATCTCTGGGACTGGACTGAAAGTCTGGACCCACCCTGGCCTATCTCAATTTGTGAAAGATCAAAGCTGCATCATCTCCTTCTAAACAACTCCATATAAAGATATGGACAAGTACCAGTTCCCTATCAAACCACGAAAACCTCAAACTCTACACCGAGGAATTCTTTTTGTATCCTTACTATCAATACAGCTCATTCTCTTTTTATACGCTCGCCCTATCCAGGTTTTTAGCCCCAGGCCTTGCGATGCCGGCCTTGTCTACGTGTACAATCTCCCGCCAGCATTTAATCACGATTTAATTGAGAGGTGTGAGAAGATCAACCCTTGGCCGTCTCGGTGTGCAGCCTTATCCAGTCCTGGTCTCGGCCTTCCTGCCATCGACTCGGATAAAAAATTCACCGGTCTCATGCCAGAAAATCTTCTCCAATCATGGTTTTCCACAGACCAGTTTGCCCTTGAGATCATATTCCATCACCGCATGCTTAATCACCAATGCCGAACCCTGAACCCGTCTAAAGCATCAGCATTTTATATACCTTTCTACGCTGGCCTTGCGATCGAACCACACCTCTGGTCTCCTAACTCCACCTCTTATGATCGAGACCAAGATTGCTTGTCACTCCTCAAATGGCTCCAGAATCAATCGCCGTACCACAAGTCGCACGGCTGGGACCACTTCATAACACTTGGGCGGATCACCTGGGACTTCCGCCGATCCCACCAGAGCGACTGGGGCAGTAGCTTTCTCTACATGACAGAGATGGAAAACACCACACGACTTTTGATTGAGCGAGACCCATGGGATGAAAAGGATGTGGCGGTGCCTTATCCCACCGGTTTCCACCCTCGTTCCGCATCTGATGTTTATGAGTGGCAACAATTTGTGCTGAATCGGAAAAGAAAGACTCTTTTTGGGTATGTAGGAGCACCGCGGTCAGGATTCAAAAACGACTTTCGAGGATTGCTTTTGAATGAATGCGGTCAAGCAGGGAGCAAATGCAGATCAGTCGATTGCAGCAAGGGCAAGTGCATTAACAGCAGTGCAGAAACAATGGATCTATTTTTAGATTCAGAGTTCTGTTTGCAGCCAAGGGGGGACAGTTTCACGAGGCGGTCGCTGTTTGACTGCATGGTGTCAGGGTCAGTGCCGGTATTATTTTGGAAGCGGAGTGCGTATATGCAGTACAAGTGGTATTTACCTGGATACGGAGATGAGCCAGAGTGGTCGGTATTTATAGACCGGCAGGACATGCGAGAGAGGAATGTAAGTGTCAGGGCAGTGTTGGAAGGCATAAGTGAGCACAAGGTAAGGGAATTGAGAGAGCGCGTTGTGAAACTGATACCGAGATTGGTTTATGCGTCCGAATCTCTCGGCCAAGGGATGGATGATGCATTCGACATTGCTCTCAAGGGTATTCTACGGCAGCTCAAGGACCGGCGCCGGAGAAAGAAAATGGGCACCACCAAGTAGACGAGAGGGAAAATTAATTAATCAATTAATTTTAAAAAAGTTTCAAAGGTTGTATAGCCTGTAGGTGGCGCATGCATGAATTGGTATTCAGTATTCTGGGACCAGTTCAGTAGGGATTTCTATTTAATTAGTAGTCAACTAATACACCTTCGATCGTTGTGTTACCGGCTAGCATGTTGATGATTTAATTATCAATATGCGCATCTATTGTAATATATATGTAATGCAAATTTTGATATTGCCAGGATTTCTAGTACGAGTACCAAAATTAAAATATGCGTTATTGGAATATTCGAATCTTCAACAACGGAAAACTTAATTTCAAGTAGGTTAAAATTAATTAACCAAAGCAATAACAAGAAAATATATAGTAGATGGCCCTGGCTGGCACCACTTGTGAATTCTATCAACATTGTAATTAATGGGGATACCAGCTGGGAAACTCGATCATGAAATCTTGCAGACACGTCTTAAGTCTTAACTATCTGTATTTAGGTCTCAGGATATGTCCAAATTAATACTTCATAGCACGTCTCAAGCCTTTTTATGATATGCATATGGAACGTCAACTCTCCGTTAGATGCGATATTTTGATATAGAAAATTCATTCAACTTTGACAAAAAAATCAGATATTTTAATTCTTCAAGACATACATTTTACAGACTTTTCACTTAATTGTACATAATTATATTGCATATATATGCACTGATTACAGCACATGAAAAAAAATGAGGAGAAAAATGAAAATTTGATTTTGTTCCATTTCTTGGACATGTTTCCATTTTTATTTTAATATTTTTAATTTTTTTTTAATAATTTGAGAAACATTTAACAGAAATTCTGAAAAAAAATACACATTTTGATACTTTTTCCTAGTCCATGCGACTTCTTTTGTAGGCTTGAAAAGGCTTTTTCTTTTGGTTTTAAGAGTAGGACTAAAGAATATCAAGTAACCGGACGGACGCTAAAGGGTTTCACGTGATTTCAGCATTTACATTATTTTATTATTAATTTAAAGCATCCGGGCTTCACGTGAATAGCTCTAGGATTCACGTGCTATTATGGCCCATTAGTAACAAATAATAGAAAAATAAGGTTTAATATGGGCTTCACGTGAATGGGCTTGCATATTAAATATTTATATATGCCGCATAATTTGTTAAGTGGGCTGTTACTGTTGAATGTTTTTCATTTTAAAATCCACAAATATAAGTCTGCATAAAATCCGCATATGCGGCCGCAAACTGCATAAAAATCGCATTTTAAAACACTGGGCCAAGTGTTTATTTGGACTCTGACTTTGAATATAAGGAGAAGATGTCCAAAACATACTCTAATTAATGGTGATAGAGTCATTGTTAGAGTTTTTGGCTTTTTGCAAAAAGAGGCTAGAACTAAAAAAGAAACAAGACATAAAATTTTATGATAAATCTTAATTGTATTTTTGACTTCGTATACATAGAATATAAATGATTTATTTATATTTATAATCTCTAAAACAAGAAACCTATACATAGTTCCTCCTAAAATACTCTACATGCCAAATACTAAAAAATTTCTCCTCAACATAGCCTACAAAACATTAACATGTTACACCTAACACAAATCAAACATGATGTAAATAGATGGTGAGATTTGAGACATACACAACAATCCTTCCCTTGACTTGAAATCTCACCATGAAACAAAACTCCAAAATAAACCCCTAAAGCACATGATCATCTTGCATTTTAACTAAATTAGCATAGCATGAAGAACTATCATTATGGGTTGTCTTCTGTTTATTCTTGAGCTTGAAACAATCGGGCTTGATGTGTCATTTCTTCTTGCAATAGTTGCAAATTAGGTTCTTGTGCTTAGAGCTCGAATAGGTCGATGATGAAGTCAAGTTCTTTCTCTTTATTCTCACCTTCTCGACAATCAAACCAACATCTTGATGGCCATTCTCAGCCCTTAACAAATCATTATCGATGTTGAACTTGACCAACAAATTATTTTTCATATCCTCAATGGTGATTGATTCATTGCTATAAAGCATGGTTTCCTTAAACCCTAGATAAGACTTAGTAAGCGAACACAATAGAACTATAATTTTATCCTCATCATCCACCTTGATACCAATAATCTCCATTGTTGTTGTAAGCAATCATCTACTTAGTTTATTTGACTAGATTTGCAAAACATATATTTGTTGAATTTTACAGTTTCTTGTCTTGAGATATTGTACATGTTCATATAAAAAAATATAAATTACTAAAAATATCAATGATGAATCAGGATGAACCAAGAAATGAATCAAAAAGACTTGACCCAAGGCTGTAGTAATTAGAAATCTGTAAAATTGGTTGAGTAAGTTTTAGATTGAGATAATTGACATAAACCGTTACAACGCTTATCTACCCGTTATAATGGAACAATTCATTTCTCCGAAATCCACAAGGTAATTGATTTATTTTGTTACAACGGTCAATCAGCCGTTGCAACGAAACAATTCATTTCGGAAAATTCAAATCCTGAAAAACTTTTTCAGCGAGTTCCGTTGTGACACCCGTTATAATGGTTAATAAGTGTTGTCGTATCAAAAATATAACGATTAGTAAGTGTACAATATATTTCAAAAATACCCAGTGAAATATATATATATACATATTTTTTGAAGATGAGAAATAGTAGCCATTTACCCCAGTGAAACTTTTGTTACAGCTGGAGAAGGAAGATATTTTGTCGAGATTTCTCATAGAAAAAGAGAAACCTTGTAGTGGTATTGATAACAAGTATCTGAGAGATATTATCTTGAACTTAATTAATGGTTGCGGGAAGGGACACGACAGCTGGGTCCCTCTCATGGTTTTTCTATATGATGTGTAAGCATCTACATATACAGGATAAGATTACAAGAGAAGTGCTAAACTGCAAGAACCTTAAAAAAAAGCAACTAAACTGCAAGAAGAAATTAAGGTTAAAATTGATGAGATTGGGGATTATTTAATGGCATGCAATATCTCCATGCAGCTCTTTCTTACAGAGACTCTGAGGCTTTATCCTGCTGTTCCTAGCGCAAGAACTTATTAAACATCATTTTTATTGATAACTAATATGTAATTCTTCAGCTCATTTAGATTATTTGTTGTTAATACGAGCAATTAATTTTTGTAGGATGTAAAGTGTTGTTTCTCTGACGACACATTACCAGATGGGTTTGATGTAAATAAAGGTGATTTAATTGGTGACGTACCAACCTTACCCTATGGGCAGAATGGAGTTTTTGTGGAGAGATGATGCAGATGAATTTCTACCAGAGAGATGGCTTCCAATTGTGTTTGTTGCACTTGTGATAGCAGCATTGGTCTCGTCTCTAATTAACCTCAATTAAATTCATGTATTCATACCATTTTCTGTCTAGCTTAATTTGACAATGATTGTACTTTATTTTACACGCTTACTTGATTGAATTAATTGACTTGTTGATTTAGAGGGTTAAACCGAAAAACGATTATAAGTCTTTAAGACTACCTATTCATCCCCTCTAGGTGCTATAGGGACAACACTTTTCTCCTCCTTTTGCTCTAATAAAATTTTCTAGATCTGGCTCCAACCCTAACGGCTCTCCCTCTGAGAGGTTATCCTGTTCCAGTTGATTAGTTCCTGGTCCGGTTTGATTCAGTGTCTTCTCGGTTGCACACTCCTATAAGCGGTGACTGTCCTGATCCAGTTGATTCTGTTCCCTGTTCGGTTTGATTCAGTGCCTTCTCAACCGTGTATAAGGAATGGTTCAATACGGTGTAGTCTACCAGAAGAAACAAAATAAATATGCGCATAGTAGAAACAATCACTAGGCTCTTATCATTACAATTAAACAAGGATGATCAAAGTTATGTTTATGGGATACATATACTCCTGATCGACCAAAATGGTACTACTACTTTTAAAGATTTATAAACTCTAATTTCTACTTACGTTCATATCACAAGGGTTTGATCCTACCATGTAGCATGATTGGGGTGTCGATCCACAGAAATAGTGTATTTTTAAACAATTTTCACTAGTCTATGTTATCGGATTTTTGAAAGTTTGAGGTGGTGGTGATAAATGCAATCAAGGTATTATAACTAGTAAAGGTTAAACAGTAGATATAGACCCTCTAGAATTCAAGTTTCCTGTCCTTCTTAATCATGCAAGTACAAGTTTCGACGTTTTTCTATGTCGCATGCGGCACTGTCACCATCCCATACGGCATGGATTGCCCCACAGCTACCCTGCATGCGGCACTGTCACTACCCACGGGCGTGCTGGATGTCTGTTTATGCGATTTGAAAGGTTTTCCGATCTTGCGATCGGCTTTCGGGGTATCAAGACTAAATTATTTTAGGTACGCAATTATATTTTTTTCCTATACTACCCTGTAGTTGAAATATCTCAAAGACCCTACTTAATCTTAGTATTTTCTAATGTTATTTAAAGTACGATTTACGTTATCCTGTCAAGGGAGCCCATTGGGTTCTAACTCTAGTATTTGAACCGCTGCCAAGTCTCGTTAGCCGAAGTGTTTATAGTACTTGCATGCATTATCCTTCTCACACAATTATGCAACGACTTAACACTTATTGGTATGTGGAGATCATTGGCATATAGTAGACATAACTATGTATGCAAGGATACAATAAAAAATATTTTAAAGTGGAAAAGAAAACTCAAACCATAACATAAACAAAACATAAACGTATATTAAAACATAATTGAGAATTCAAGTACAACCCTCACCCTAGAGATGAGAAGTTTAGCTTCTCATGGCTATGGCAAAATAAAAAGAATAAAATAAAGAGAACATAAATTACAACCCAATTGAAGATGGAAGAACCTCTGCTTCCTTAGATGACACATTCTTCTCTTGCTTGGCTTCTATTGACTACCCTTCTCTTTCTAAGTAACTATTTAACCTAACCTAACAATGAGGATTGCTAGCTACAATTTTGGACTTGACACATTTAAACACGCACATTAAATCCTATTACAAGAGGAATATTTATAGACTTCCTAAATAAGAGGTGGAGTAGTAGAAGTAGTCGGGGACGTGGGGTCCACCCATGATTGGATAGATGAAGCTAAAAACACGTCCTTCTTGAAAGCCCATCAGGATAACGCGTTCTTCTGGAAGGCCCATCAGAGAAAGCCTATTTTTTTATTTTTAGGACAATTCATGGATTGTGCGGCCTCAGAGTATGCCGCAGTGCTTCCTAACTTAGGGGATTCTTATATTTTTCATCATTTCGCATGTTGTGCACTTCGTGTGAGGTGTTGCATGCTCCATGTAATGTCCCATTTGATGCCTTATTCAGAAATTGCCTAAATACGACACTTTTGCTCTGTTTTTGCTCTAAATACGCAACTTTCTCAAGAACCTACCAAAAGACATAAAAACACGTTTGCGGTAAACAAATCGGAAAAATGGCTACTTTGCATTGACTTTTTGCCATTTTTCGGAAGAAAAAATAGTAATTTTCGCTATATGTTTTGGCTTCATCAATCACCTGTGTGTGTTTATCTGTTTATAGCTGAATGCTTTCAAAGACACATGTTGTCTAATATTATGTAACAGCTAGCTTGTCACTCTCTTTGAGTTAATGCAATCGCCTACGGACTTTCAATCCAAAAAAAAATAGTCAATATCCCCACAAAAATTTAATATTATTTTTTAAATCCTTTTATTTAGTTATTTTAAAACTGAATTGACAAATATATCTTTTAATTTGAATGGAGATGTCCCTTAATTCTAATCATCTTCTTCCTCCCTTGTTCTTCACCTCTGATATTTCCTTTTCCTCCCTTATTCTTCACCTCTAATGTTTCCTATGCTTTTATTTGAAGAGATCGCACCGGAAATTTTTTGAAGTGCAAAATGACAAGCCAAGCTGATAATCATTCAACTAAACAGTTGAAGAATTCATTTGGTTTTTTAAACATCTAGATGTAAGCATTCAAACATTCAACTAAAGTGCAAACTTCTAACGCACTAACAGTAACATTATTGATCTTCAGAGTCATCAACAAAATTCCAAAATCAAGAATATTCTTTTATTTGAAGAGATCGCACAAGAATATTCAACTAAATAGTTTAAGAATTATCTTATAAATATTACTTATCAATTAAATAGGTAAATATCAAATTTTGACACAATATTCGTAACGTTCAGTTATCTTGACTTTCATGGAAAATTCCAAAAATAATTGAAAGATGCATTAAAAAGGGAGAATGAAGTTCCAACTCGTGGGAAGAAAAAAATGAAATAAATTTTCATCTGTTGACACAGTTGGTTATTCAAAGGTCGAGAATTCGATTCCCTTCATGACTTCGCAGTTTCTACGAACATTTTCAAAAAAAGAGAATGGTTCGAACATAATCTTTCAGTGTGCTCACGTGTTGGTTAATTTGATGACCTTTTCTAATTGTTTAATGGCTTGTTCATGACAAAAATATTCAAAACTTGTCCATCATTACTTTTTTTTAAGGTTGGAAGCAATTGCTTCAACGATTCGATTGATGATTAAAAAACTTATATAAACCTAGTTTAATTTTATACGTTCTATGTACTATTGCTCAGGTTCCTCATATTATTTATTTACAAGGCCGCTGACCGACTTGACTCTCCATACCACTAGTTCATTCCTTGTCCTATCTCTTAGTCTATATAAATGCTCCCCAATTGTTCACATCTATCTCCGCTTTCTTTATTAGTATGTGAACCGGTTTGATCTTGTTGGAGAATGTTCGTTAATTTGTCTAGTCCTATCTCTTTGTTAGTATGTATTCTTTTTCAAAAACTCGTCCATCATTGTTAGAAAATTATCATGCGTGTGCTCATATATATAATAAAATCAAGCGCATGAAATGAAAGTAAATTGATCGGACAAATGCAAGAAGCTAACAAGCTTTTTTTTTTCGATTTTTTTTACCATCTTTTGAAAAAAATACTTTAGTCACTTTTTGTGAGAATTTTTATATTTATCAGGTCCTGGTTGCGCAGCTATAATATTGCGGAACTAAATTGGATTTATTATTCTTGATTCATATGGTTGTGAATCTATAATGTGCGAATTTGATAATTTTAAGAATTTTCAAAAATAATGGTTATTGAGGTTTTTTTTCAAAAGATGGTAAAAAAATCGGAAATTAATTAAGTGAATACGTAGGGAAAAGGTAGTTTTGTCTTGTACCTTAAAGCAATATTAGAAAACACAACTATGACCAAATTTTTACTCTTTAGTGCGTCCAACATCAATAATTTCTATGCAATTTATTATTGCATTTAAATCTTTCTAATAGTCATGTATTTATGATTGTATTTTTCTTCCTAATGATTACCAAGACAAACGGGACAAAATTGATTTTATATATACTTACAATGTTATAATTTTTTGAATCAATTACAAAAAAAGAGTATAGTCATGGACTAGTTTTACAATTAAGTACGGAATTTAAATAATTAAAATTTATGTAATAATAAATATTAGTGGCAACCCTTGTCAATCTAAGTATATATTATTAGAAAATAAACTTGTATAATGTTTATGCTTAAAAAAATAAATTCATTAAGTACCCATGCTTGAAATATGTTAGTGTTTCCAAATAAGTTAAAATTGAACAACTATAAATTTATAACAAATTTTACAATAAAAAAAATTAGACAAGTACAATAAGTGTTTTTTTAAAGGCTCTGGCAGAGGCTGTCACAGGTTATGTATTGAAAACAACTCAGTACATCTCAGGACCATGCACATACCGCATGTACTAACAAGGCACAGCAAAGTAAAGCTCATCTAAAACTAACCAAGGACAAATAAAATAAGTTGACATATGGGTTTACAAATTACAAGGACGCGAGTGTTGTTGACCCGTCACACCACGTGACATTTATACAGGGTTCAGAAAACCTAAATGACCAGCCAGCCCAAAAAATAAAAAGTTGATAAACATTAAATACAGATCTGATGAGGTAGTGGTAGCATTAAATGGTAATGGTATGTAGGTCGGGCCGATACTTGAATTGCAGCATTAAATCCTTCCTCTGTTTGATTTCTTCCTGACACAGCAAGACCATAGTTATGGCACACACTGACTACACATATTAAGAACCCCACGTCAGCCTCGGCTCCTCGGCTACTGTCACCGCTAAGGCATGGATTCCTAGGTAATTCTCACTGCGGAGTAGGTCCGTTCGATGCTTTAGGTTTGATAAGTTTCAGAACCGTTTAGTTTGCTTTCAGATCTGTGCACTCTGCTTTAATATTTGCATCTGTTCTCGTCAATTTGTACACACGAGTTTTAAAGTGGATTGGATAGTCCTGAAGTCCATGTAACCCAAAATTAAATTCGATATCCATCCGATCTACTCCGTACTTATTATGATTGTACGTGATCAAATATGATTCGATCCAAGGGACACCTTAGGTTTAGCTCCAATTTATTCAATCTGTTTTTTTTCCCTTTTTATCTTTGAAAAACTTCAAAGAGAGTCCGGCTACTATAACACTAGTGTCATTTCAAACTAAATAACACCACATCTTAAATCATTGGATCTACTTTAGTATTCGTGTACAAGATAGGGCTGGAATGACACTAGTGTCTTGCACGAATATTAAAGTAGATCCAATGGTTTAAGATGTGGTGTTATTTAGTTTGAAATGATACTAGTGTTATAGTAGCCGGACTCCTTCAAAGAGGCTACGAAATAGTGAGTGGGGTTCGAATTTTTGACTTTTAAGTATCTAACAATATTAGGGCTTGTTCGGATGTCATAAGATTACGCGGGATGGAATTTGATGGGAATATGAACTCACTTTTGAAAAAGTGAGAACTCACGGGTATGAGTACACACAAGATTAATTATGAGAATGTGTTGAATTGAGTGTTCGGTTGTTCTCTAAAATTAGTTGTGAAAAATTATAGTTTCCTTTCTAAAATATTTGAAAGAGTGTGAGAGAGATTTTTTTATTCTTCTTTTAATGGAGTGATTATGACAATTTAAGAGAATATAATTACCTAATTATAATAGTAACTAACACCAATCACAATCAATTTAGTAGACTAATCAAAGAGAAAAAATACATCAGCAAAGAGATAAAAGTTAAATCTAATATATATATAAATGCATGAAGAAAATGAACGTCAGCAAAGAAAAAAAGTACATCAAAAGCAGAAATATATAATCAAACTCAAAACTTGTAATAATACAAAATTTCTACAAAGCAACCTAAAATTAAATCTAAAATATATAATCAGAGAAAGGTTGAGAGAGGTCAAACTGTGAAGAATCTAGGAAAAATAATAGAATTGAATTGGGAAAAAACATAGCATCGGAACGGGACCAGGAATTACAAATTCAATTACCTCAAAATCCATATGTTCCTATAGTGAAATGACTGAAATCCAACATCCGAATATGACCTTAGAATTTTTTTTTCCCCTAAAACTAGAATTAATATGCATCGAGAATCGAACCCATGCCATTTGATTGATGGCCAAGACGAGCGCAAGTCCTCTAAAATATGTCATATTTTGCGTGACCGACGTGTCCGGTGCCTATTCGGGATAGCAAAGGGGGCCAGTATTATTTGAGTTTTGAGTCCGTGTAGAACATAATTGAACGGTTGAGATATTCCAAAAGTCACTCAAAATATGAGATATCTCAGAAGATGCGAATTCAAAGCTCTTAACAATATGGTATCTACCCAATTCAATTTAACACCATTCCAAATCGTATACGAAAGACGAAACACGACTCGAATCAAAACCTAAGTGACTCGTCTCAAATCCTATCTTATGAGCTCGTCTCAACTCACTACATTATCGGTCTAATTATCATAGCCAATTACTTCCTGAGTTGTGCAAATCATTGCCAATTATTCTTTGCATCGATTCTAGTAAAATTTTATTTATGGTACTAATTATTGAGCCTAAATTTTTATTTGTTATAATTTTATGAAAATTATTTGGACAATTTCTTACGTCCAATTTAGACGCATAAAATTAATACTTTCATATCTTAGTATGGAAACACCAAACAAAATATATTAAAAAAAATGCTTTTTGTGGTGGAGACTGATATACTTAGTTATAGTATAATAAATCTACATTTTGTATGAATTACATAGAAATATATCTTTCTCAGTTTTCACGATCGCTAAATAAATTTATTATCAAGAAAAAAGAGTGCAAAATATCCCTAAAAGTTTAAAATTGAAAAATCAGAACTTGGGGCATGAAGAGATAGTATTTTTTGTTTTACACAAGGTTTCCTTGATTTATTGACTATGAATCTAAAGTAGCACATTGAAGAGTAGAATTAGGATGTTCTTAAGTTCACCAAGCTGTTTTGTGGGGTCCGAATCCCCTGAAGTAACTCACTCTTTGAGTTTTGGATTGAGACTGTCCGATTCGAATTTGTCGTTCGAGATTGTCTCTGGATTCGAATTCGTCGTTGGAATGTGTGCGCTCACTTCGGGGATGGATATTCGCGGATTTGAATCGGGCGGTCACGATCCAAAAGCCAAAGAATGGATTACTTCACTGGATCCGAATTCATGTTTTGTGAACTCAACTCTAAAATCTATCATATTGGTTTCAAATGACGAATCTGAACTATTGAAATCCATTTATCTTATGAGTGATGAATCTATATCCGAAAATTTTAATTTTCGAATTAATTTTGTATAGAGTCAAACGGTCAAAAATATTCAAAAAATAAATGCATTAAAATTAATTTATAAACCTTCTAATTTTGACCGTTTGACTTTATATTAAATTAATTAAATTTTTGCATATAGACCAGTAGACGCATCACTCGTAAGGTGGATAAATTTTAACGGTTCGAATTTGTCATTTGAAACCAATACGATATATTTTCAGATTTCAGAGTTGAGTTAAAAAAGAGGCTTAATAAACTTTAAGCCTAGTTCTCAATTTCTCATCCACATTGAAAACCATCGTTACTTCAATTGGACGGTTGTAGGATATAACTGGGAATCTAACGTAGCACATTGAAATTGAAATTCATATAAGCAGATCCAAATATGCCATGACCCATCTTTGGATTCCTTCCTATATGGTCCCTTTCCTGACAGTACATTTATTGGCTAGCTACTGCTAGTAATATTTGTTTATTTATTTTTTTAGTTGGCTGACTATATTATCAGCCAGTAATATGACTATGATTTACACTAAGTTATCCTAATATCTCACAATATGAATTTTTAAATCATTGATATATTTAATGAATTTAGTCTATATATATTAAATTATTCTCCATCATGTTAATCACTTCTCTTTTTATAGTTTTATTCTTCGGAATTAACACATTTTCATTGATTTTCATTTTCTCTAAATTAATACAATTATTCACTTATAAAATTCGTATTGCAGCTTAATTTTTTTTTTTAATTTATATATGTAATGAGCAAGTTATAATATTCCAACATTTTATGTCTCAAACCGATTTCAATATCTAGACCACATATCTCATTTAAGATCAGCGGTTTAGCTCTAAATGTACTGTGGTGGAATTTTGTTAGAATACATGTGCCAAACAAGACTGGAGTAAAATGAATTTGTAAAAATACGGAGAAGCGAAATTGAGATAATTTCAGAATAAGTTGAGATAGAAAACAGTCAAGTCCCCATTTTTCTCAAAAATCTGAAAAAGTGAAATTGTGATAATTTCAAAATAAGTTGCGATTAAAAACTTGCAGTCAAGTCCTTCCTCTTTTTGCACTTTCGAGCCCTACCCTATTTTATGGTATATTAGTTTGTAATATTTAAAATTCTCATAGATATTCTTTCTTTTGTACCGATCAAGCCGTAGTACAGCTGTACAAAGCTCCATCTAAATTTGCATTTTTTTTTTTACTGGCCAGTTCTCCAAATCAAACCTCATATGTCGTTTTCTATCAGCTCCACCTTAGTGTGCATCGAGATTCGTTCACTCGTTTTGTTTTGAGTCGTGCTGAAGGCATCGATGTTGTTATTGAACTCGAAACATGAAAGTAGTCTTTTGTGTCATGGGACGCGATTAGAACAATATGTTTCCAACATGCTCCTTGTCTTTAGCTAATTTTACACACCTCACATGTTACTCTTGGCGACCCCAGTTCTGTTCACTGTTAGAATTTAAAGCCTAGCCAAAGCGGAGTAGCCAGGCTATTAAATGTTGCAGATATTTTTCGATAGTAGGCAGGTTTGCAAAATTATGACCCCAGAAATTTCAGCCCCACCATGTTCTGCTCCAGTTCATCTACCCAGACCCTGCTTTTTTTTTTTTTTTTTTAAATTGGGAGGATTTTGACATTATTTTAGTATTAAGAGAACCGCAACCGATCATAAAAGCTGTCTAGTGTCGACCACAGCCGTGATTTTTATTTTTACCCAAAAAAAAAATATTTTAATATAAATAACCACGTTTTTAAAAGAATTTTATTTCTACCCAAACCGCATATATTATTTGCGGTTTGAATTAACAATTCAAACCGCATAGAATATATGCGGCTTGAATTGTTAATTCAAACCGCAAATAATATATGCGGCTTGAATTAACAAGAATTTAATATTGTAGGTAATGCGCAAGGTAGAATAATATTGTAGTCGGGTTGAATATTAATTGACTGGTCAACATTTAAAGTCTAGCTTGTTCAGCCAAACACATATCTCAAAGTTGAGATTTATGAAATCAAATGACATCAAAAGCTAATTAAGGTCAGGGTCAGGGAATGTGACTCTCTCTAGTTGAATAATTTAATATCATTAATTTATTCTACTCTAATAATAATATCCCTACCTCCTACCTGACAAATTGATAACATTGACACTTAACAGCTGCAGCAGCACAGGCTAGGGCTTGCCGCAGCCAAACACCATGGCACTCAAACAAGTAAGTTCCTCAACCGGAGCTGCGGCAAGCACTACGCAAGAGAGCTGCGGCAAGCCGACAGGAGCTGCGGCAAGCCCTAACCTGTGCTGCCGCAGCTGTTAAGTGTTAATGTTATCAATTTGTCAGGTAAGAGGTAGGGATATTATTATTTAGAGTAGAATAAATTAATGATATTATATTATTCAACTAGAGAGAGTCACATCCCCTGACCCTGACCTTAATTAGCTTTTGATGTCATTTGATTTCATAAATCTCAACTTTGAGATATGTGTTTGGCTGGAACAAGCTAGACTTTAAATGTTGACCAGTCAATTAATATTCAACCCGACTACAATATTATTCTACCTTACGCATTACCTACAATATTAAATTCTTGTTAATTCAAGCCGCATATATTATTTGCAGTTTGAATTAACAATTCAAGCCGCATATATTTTGTGCGGTTTGAATTACAATTCAAGCCGCATATATTCTGTGCGGTTTGAATTGTTAATTCAAACCGCAAATAATATATGCAGTTTGGATAGAAATAAAATTCTTTTAAAAACGTAATTATTTATATTAAAATATTTTTTTTTTGGGTAAAAATAAAAATCACGGCGACCACAGTGGAGAGGCTCTACTTCACAATTTCACATGGAATGGCACAACAAGTGGAAATTAATTTCATCCATAGAGGTAGCAACCACCCAATTTATTTTGCAATAAAGGATGTCGTATCATCAAATCAAATCAAATCCCCTCCAATTCTACTTCAAAAAATATCAAACCTCTTCCTAGAAACCCTACTCTACTCTCTCTCTCTTTCTCCCTTTAAACCATTACCAGCACACAACCCTTCTTTCATCTCTTGCAGCCAACAATGGGAACTGTCAGAAAGCGATGCACATGGTTACCGGTACTTCTAACCATCTCTCAAATTTGCATTCTCTGCATGGCTACACCCAGTCTACCAAAAACATACATAGTTCACATGGCTAAAGCCGAGATGCCCCGCATCTTCACTCACCATCACGACTGGTACACTTCCACCCTCAAATCAGTTACAGCTTCCACTAAATTACAAACAGAAACAGAACCCGATCCAACAAAAAGAATAATCTACAACTATGACACTGCCTTTCACGGGTTTGCTGCCCGTCTCAGTGAAGCCGAAACTGAGCAATTGGAGAGCATCCCTGGTGTACTATCAGTGCTGCCAGAAACAATATACGAGCTGCATACTACAAGAAGTCCGCAATTTCTCGGGATAGGTCCTGAGGTGGCCAATAATATATGGTCATCTTCTGTGGCCGATCATGATGTCATAACTGGTGTGCTTGACACGGGCATATGGCCAGAGAGCCCAAGCTTCAGCGACAAAGGCTTGGGCCCTGTGCCGGCCCGGTGGAAGGGTGCATGTGAGGTAGGCCGTGGATTCACTGCCAAGCATTGCAACAGGAAGATTATTGGTGCGCGGATGTTCTATAAGGGATATGAGGCAGCTGCAGGATCAATAAATGAAACAAGCGAGGTCAAGTCACCAAGGGACCAAGATGGACACGGGACCCACACAGCTGCCACTGTTGCCGGCTCAGCAGTACCCAATGCCAACCTATTTGGGTATGCATCTGGGACCGCTAGAGGCATGGCACCACGGGCCCGCATAGCTGCGTACAAAGTGTGCTGGACCGGTGGTTGCTTCAGTTCTGACATTTTAGCTGCTGTAGACCGGGCAGTGGCAGATGGAGTTGATGTCCTGTCCATCTCACTTGGTGGTGGTGTCTCTTCATACTACCGTGACAGTCTATCTATTGCCGCATTCGGGGCTATGGAAATGGGGGTTTTTGTTGCTTGCTCTGCTGGCAATGGTGGCCCTGACCCGGTAAGTCTCACCAATGTTTCCCCATGGATAACCACTGTCGGAGCAAGCACAATGGATCGGGATTTTCCAGCCACAGTCAAATTAGGCAATGGGATGAATTTTACTGGTGTCTCACTCTATAAAGGCCAGGACAATCTCTCTCCTAAAAAACAATACAATGTGGTTTACACAGGCGGAAATGGAAGCATCACAGATCCGAGGTCCTTATGCCTTGAGGGAACCTTGGATCCTCATGTTGTGGCAGGTAAAATAGTGATATGCGACCGTGGCATTAGCCCTCGAGTGCAAAAGGGGCAGGTAGTGAAGGATGCTGGTGGCATTGGCATGATTCTCGCCAACTCTGCTGCCAATGGCGAGGAACTCGTGGCTGATAGCCACCTCCTCCCTGCTCTGGCAGTAGGAGATACTGCTGGACAAGCAATTAAACAATACACTAAGACTGTTACACGACCTACAGCTTCCATTTCCTTTCAGGGGACTAAAGTTGGGATCAGACCTTCACCAGTGGTGGCAGCTTTCTCCTCTAGAGGGCCCAACTTCCTAACATTAGAGATTCTAAAGCCTGATGTGATCGCTCCTGGAGTGAACATCCTGGCTGCATGGAGCGGCAATGTCGGGCCATCGAGTCTACCGACCGACCACCGGAGAGTCCAGTTCAACATTTTGTCAGGCACATCCATGTCATGCCCACATGTGGGCGGTGTGGCGGCTCTAATCAAAGCTACTCACCCTGATTGGAGCCCTGCTGCTATCAAATCAGCCCTTATGACCACAGCATATGTGCACGACAACACCTTCCAACCACTGAAAGATGCGTCGACAGGTGAGCCATCAACTCCATACGACCATGGTGCTGGCCACATACACCCTGTAAGAGCTGTTAACCCAGGATTGGTTTATGACATTAGCCCTGATGATTACTTTGAATTCCTTTGTACACAAAAGCTAACACCAATTCAGCTCAAGGCCTTCTCAAAAATAAAGAACTACACATGCAAACACAAACTTGATTCCCCTGGGGACCTTAACTATCCAGCCAATTCTGTAGTATTCAAGGAGCGACCTGTCTCGGTAATAACCCAACATAGAACAGTCACTAATGTTGGCACGCCAGTCTCGACATACATCGTCAACATTACTCCTTTCAAAGGTGCTACTGTTGTTGTTGAGCCTAGTGTATTGCATTTCACAAGGCAAAATCAGAGGCTATCATACAAGATCACCTTCAAGGCCAAAACCCCACAGTCAGCACCTGAATTTGGTGCATTGACATGGTCTGATGGAACCCATTCAGTTCGCAGCACAGTTGCCCTGGCATGGCTTGTACCGCTGTAAAGCGATTTTACTGGCTTAGGTAGTAGCAGTAGCAGAAAATCAGAAAGTTTGAGTGTAACAATCTGAAATTATTGAACATGCAGAAGAGTGTAACTGGTTAATGAAAAGAGGAATTACATTTTGCAGTGTCGAAGATTGTTCAATGAAACTTTGATTGTAGCAATCAATAAGACATTACTTCTCATAAGAAATCAATATTATTCAGTTCCTTATTGAAATCTCTTATAGCACAAACTTGGGAGCTACAAAAAGTAAAAGACAGAAAAAAAAATATAAGAAAACAGTATACAGAGTGTTTGGAATGGTATCTAGCTAGATTCCCAAATAGTGACACCGTCGCAAGTGCATAATTTCTTGTAATTCTCACCAACACCAGCACTCCGTGCTATCACCGCTGCGGCAATGCCCGTGTCAGATTTGTCTTCAGTGTCATATACAACAACAGCACGACCAATCAGCTCAGCAACTTTAAGCTTCTCTTTAGCAACAGACAATTGTGCATTTCCATTCTCTAGCACATCTAGTGTTCCCAGGTCACCCAATGGCTATACCAACAACATACATTTAAATTTAGTGGGTGATTTAAGTTTAATTATGATCATGACTCGATATAAAGTTGTTATTTGAGGAAGATAATTGTCAGAATGTTCATGTCCCAAAATAAAAAATGTACACAATATGAAACTTTGATTACTCAGCTTGATGACATTTCAGGCCTTGAGAGTCCAACAAACCAAACTAAGATTAATGGGGGCCTTTCCGGCATATAATTCATATAATTTAGTCAATGCAGTCAATGCTAGCTACCTAAAGTTCCAGCTGCTTCTGGCCCACTGAATATAAGACTCTGGTCAATTACCTTACTACTACAAAACTTTTCTAGCTTCTTCATAAAAAGTCAGAATGTTGGTCTAACAAAAATGGTCTGATGTTGATAAAATCTCTACTTGATAACTGAAGAACACATCATAGTTATAGGGCTAAGAACTTAAAGATTATAAACGAAACTACTATTGAAAACATACATGACTTAGAATAGACATAGCCTCAGCTTAATCTCATGACAAATCCAGTAAATAGTTATTCCCAATAATAGTTGTAACTAAAGGGTTGCTAGAAAGAGAAAAAGAAAACTTTGGTCAAAGAGTGCGAGTATGTTGCAAAGGTCTAGTAAAAAAAAAAAAAGACCTCTACCAAGAAAGGCATACTATAGAGAGAAATGTTCTCTATAAAAAAGGGTAAACTGAGGTAAAACAGGTCATTTGCAATGGCGTCTTTATTCTTGGTGTGGCTGAAAACATTGACCAATAGAAAATATTTTTTAGTATGTGAAAGTAAACCAACTGCAGTGGGTCTCTTTCAGGGATGCATCAAGAGAAGAAGACAATCAAAATTACACTATAAGTACCTTTTCAGATAGAAAGTCAGGTAGATTATACACTTTCCCAGTACTAGCAGCACCTCTAGTGAGATCCCCAAACTCATTTATTGACCAAGCATGTTTACCAGGGGAGAGCCCACTAAAGTTAGCCTCAATTATAGCTAACTCCATGTTAACTTGAGCGAACCGCACCACACCAAATATGGTAGGGCCCTTGAACTCCGCAACGGCAGCAGATATTGAAAATTCTAATATAAAAAGGACAAAACAAATCAATATAAATATACAAGAAAATATATAGGATTGTTCAATTGCGGCCAATATTTTTGTATGTGCAGACAGCACCCAATATTCCTTCTATCCAAGAATATTCACATTTTTTTTTATTTATTTCAGCTCTTTCTATTTATATTTGCAACTAATACCCACCCAATAAATTAATGTAATAAGAAGTATATATGACATGCTGACAATTTTGCTTCCTTCAATAAAAGTAAGCTAAAAGAAAACAAAACGATGGTGTGTATTTTGCTCGAAGTATAAACTTAATAGCTAGGAAGTGACTTGGTCAAGCCAATCGGAACAAGCCAGAGGCAACTTGGTCATTTTAACTTTGTCAAAACAGTTGGGTGTTCTTTGTATTGTATGTTAATTGCAGATCTAGAAATGCAACTTGTTGCAAATATCCAAGTACAGAGTAATGTAGGCTACTAGGCTGCAATTTGCAAAAGCCAGAAAACAAGTACTTCAATTAATGGCTACACAAGCTCAAGTGGCTTATAAGATGGTACTGAAGTTGAGGAAATAAAAAAGGAAGGGTGAATCTACTAACCATTGGGGTTGCCTTGACCAATTAGCCGTGCATTCCGGCCGGTTTGCTCCAAAGCATCTAGCATGGTCTTTACTGGCAGAGATCCAAGAACTCTTACCACTTGATTGCTCAAATCTACATCCACACTTTTTATTCCTGATTTAAAAAGCATTATATTCAGGCGTTTGATCCAACTTGAGCTTGAAAATTAGCTAGATGAGTAATTAGTTTTACCTTCAAGAGCATCAAGCCTCTTCTTCACAGCTGAAACACAACCATCACAATGCATGTCAACCATGAATTCCGTCTAAAATGACCAAAAAATTGCACAAAATGAGAAAAACCATCAATATATAAATAAAATAAACAGAAAACTAAAATTGGCCATCCGTTGCATTACTGTTATATTCATGCAAGGTACAAATTGATCCTAAGAAAGAACATAAACTTTACTTCTCTTAGTACCTAAACATTACAATGCAAACTTCAGGGTCTGATGCAGAACAACATTAACAATTCAGATAGTGTCATTACATTAATATCCATATCGGTAAAACACCTAAATCTAACAATAATATTGAGATAAAAAATCAATAAGAGGTAACAGGATTCTGTTATTGAGCTAATAAAAATGTCGCTTTGATTATTAGAGACCAAAGATTATATGGTGAGGACATTAAGAACTTGCGAGCAATACGCAACAGTAATAGTAATGGCAACTATGTTCATTTCAATTAAACCATTAAATCGTTTTCTAATTGTATGCATTCAACATTAACGAATCATGGCACTGTTGAGGAGAGGACATGAAATTGTTAGCAATGCTAAACAATAATGGTGACAAAATTCATTTTCATAAAACAATTAAACATTCTTTAATTTATCCAATTATTATCATGATGACTCTTCAGACTTTCTCAACAGCCACAATTAACAAAAACACATGATACACTAAAAAAAAAGGAACAAGACAATCCTGCCGACAGTATAGTTTGATCCATTACAAACTTTCTTGACAATCACAATTACAATACCACATAATAGGCCAACAATGAAAAAAGAAAGAAACGCTCGCCTACAATATATTTTGATCTACTATAAAGTGCGAACCACTTACCATGAGTTCAGGAAGAGCCACATCCTGCAAAAATAAAAATATAAAAAAAAAACTGATAAGGCAATTAGCAACACAAAAAAACAGAACAACTCGAGGGTAAATTAGGCTCTGAATAAAGGAAAAAAGAAAAACCTTATCGGACGGAGTCAACTCAGTGACAGGAGAATCCATCTGAACTGCAGCAAAGGCAAAACTGGACCTTTTTAAGAACTCCAGGGGCTTCTTGGCAGAATCTGATTTGAGGGAGGGGACGAGAGGGAAATTCGCGCGGGAGGGGAACTGAGACTGAGAGGAAGAATACGAAGAGGTAAAAGAGATTGCTGTGACCGCAGCTGTGACCGCTGTCAGAGCTCTCGCAAACGCTACCATTTTTCTTCACCTGACAAGCAGAGTTTCATTACTCTTCCTTCTTCGATTCGTGTGGGTTCCCGAAAATTCATCTGGGTCAAAACGACCATTTTTGTGGGCTTAATTGCAGCCGTCAACCCAATGAGAAAATGTGCAGATGAGGGGAAAAGGAAGTTTCGAGAAAAAGAAGAGTTTTGATAAAAATTTAGGGCCCAACCGGGTTCGAACCGGTGACCTATTGATCTGCAGTCAATTGCTCTACCACTGAGCTATGGACCCATAATGTTAGTATACTACAAACCTACTACTTTAACAGGAAATGCAAACTACAATCAAGAGGTTCCACCTTTCCATCAATTATGTACACTTTCCTAATGAAATTGCTGGGAGGGTGATACATCATACATGTCTATGTCTCTGTCTGGTTCTTTGTCTGCCGGTGTTCTGAGTCCGTCAGGTTTCGATTAGCTCGAATTGAGATCTGGCTGGGTTAATTTTTAAGTCATCTTGATCAAGTTATTAATTGATCTATCTTGAGTCAGGAGATGGATCAGGTCAAAACTATATCTATCACGTATAATCATAGAAATTAAATTATAATTGGTTATATAAATTATTTTATTAATATAATTATTTTTATCTTTCGAGTGATAATATAAAGTAATTCTATTTACTATGTGCATAGAACTATGCATGTATAATGTATTTGATTATTTTAAACATATTAATTAAAACATGAGAGCTTATAACAATACCCGCACCATAACTACCATAACTATCTAGGGGGACTGCAAAAACTCCAGCGCTGAATTTTTTTTTCTAAAATATTAATAATGAAGGAATTATACCTATGCATGAAAACATATATACCTATGAGGTGAATAATTTTTACGTAAATAATTGTCTCTCTAATCAAATCTTTTAAACGTTCCGTACCTGTGAGGGACCACTCAAACTACATGGGGGTCCATACACATTTTTAGAGGTGGATTTTTTTTTTCTCCGTTCAATCTCGTCCATATTTTTAACGATATGTGAGAAATCTTGCGAATCTAAAACCATGCACGATAGTCTTCTACACAATTTTTTCTTTTTCAAATAAGATCAATGATGACGTACTTTCAGGCTATTCATCACACAAGTATTTATACCTCGTTTTGCAAGTATTTATACATATACTTGCAAGTAGTTTTTACATATGACACTGGATGACGTCTGAAAATATTAATACCAAGTACTGCAAGTATTTTATATCTATGCACTGAAGTATTTATACCAATATGGTCAACTATTTTTGTTAGAGGAAGGTTGACGCGGGGACGATTGGTAAAGATTGATGCGGTTATACGAGGTCCCCACTACTTCATTAGAGGAAGGTTAATGCGAGGACAAGTGGGAGACTGGAAAAAGAATGATCATAACAAGTTATGCATCAAAGTATTAATATTTTATTTTTCAAATGTTAATATCTTATCTTTCAAGTACTTATATCTATGAAGATTGATGCAGGAACGAGTACGGAGATTGGAAAAGGGGAGACCATAAAGGAAGAGTGTCGCAGGGTTTTTAGAATGATAATTAGTAAGGACCATATATATAATTAGTGGAATCATATAATTAGCGTGGACCATAATATATAATTTCTCTAAATAATGTGTGGGGATTTTGAAAGTACTGAAATGAGAGTACTCAAATAATTTTCTTAAAACATTCAATGTGATCTGAATTCAATCCGAAATTCGCTATCATAATAAGATGGCTCTGCCTATGCATCTTGTTAAATCTTAATGGATTAACATATACTTATATTAGAATTTAGTTTAGGTTGGATTATGCTGATGCCTATTTAAATTCAAACTACCCTCGTGCGATCATCACCAATTTGATCTTTCATAATTGATTCTCATATTTTCCAAGATCTCTTAGGTCTTGTCTAATGAGGTGACAAAGGTGAGTTCAAAAATATTGTATTCTCAGAATCAAACCGTACATGTAACCCATAACATCATTTTGACAATTGAACTGCCTAGACTTTGATAATATTCATTTCAGTCCATTATTAATATGAGATTTACCATTAAGTTATACACATCGAAATTTCACATTTTGCAAGACACATTAATGTTCAAAATAACTTTTATTCATTGTATTAATCATTATTAATTAGACATAAAATTTAACATTACATAATTATTTTACATATAAATTTAATTAAATTAATAATCCAACCAGTTGGATAATGATTCAAACATTGACATTTGACAGCCCTAGCCCTTGGTTACAGAGGAACTATCAACTGATCTCCTCCCAAACAAAGAAATGGTTGTTAAACTAATTGAAGATAAGGTTAATCGAAGTTATCTGATCATGCTCTTCAATCTACATATATATTCAACTTTCACTTGAAGCAATGGTTACTATAATTAAGAATCATAATGTAAAGCTAAATCCGGCCCATTTCTGTTCAAGGGTCTTAATCACCAAGCCTTCACGAAAACAATCAATGCCATCGAGTTAAATTACATGCAATTACACACGTACATAATTAACTTTGAGAAAGGATTAAGATTAAGATTTAGCACAGATGTCATTAGTACCTCTCCCTTGTGATAATGGTGTCTAATTTTGTCTTCGTTCCTTCAAGATTTTGACTCCCATGTACCTATCCAAATTTACACAACTATATATTGTCACTAAAAATGTGGCCCAAAATGTTGTATGTCTGTTTTTTCGGCATCAAAAATAGCTTGCAGACTGATAACATAAAAGGTCATATCAAACCATTACCAGTATTAATTTATAATTTTTTAAGCATGGTAAGTATCGGGCTCAGTCTCGAACAGATAGATTACCAAGTCAGAGGGATGAGTCACATTTATTATTTTTTTGTTACAAAGAATTAATCTAACTAATCTATAAAATTTGTCACAGGATCAGCCAGTGTATGATATATATGGAAAAAGAAAGATCACCTGCCGAGCATCATGACAGTGGCTTGCGGATTGGTACCAGGTGAATCAATAAATGTGGAACCATCAACCACTCGAAGTGCATCGACACCCTTAACCCTGTAGTCCCGATCAACGACCAGACCAACTTGACAGCCGCCATGGTAATGCCATATAGTCATTACAGTGTCTCTGCAATACTGCTTGAGCGACTTGGAGTCATTATCATGCCTAGGAATCTTGTTCACAGGGAAACTTATTGTCATGTTGAGCAGAGACTCTATCGAGAGATATGGAAAGGTGAATTTAGAGAAAGATTTGGATTGGATCACTTGCTCAATGGTTTTCAGACCTGCAACACACCGGCGCAGGTCCTTTTCTTCTTTGAAGTAGTTGAATCTGATAGACGGATTGTCATCGGGATTTGTGTTTTTCAACTTGAGAAAGCCCTTTGAAAGTGGACCCATTATCTTTTCGAGAATAAAGCCGCCTCGAAATCCAGACTCTGCGAGGCTGTTTCTGGCTTCTCCTGCACTTGCAATGCCCACTGGGGTGGCTTGCTGCTGGTTAACCTGTGATCATAGTTTCAATTCCTTGAGTTAGCAATGATTTAAAATCTTCGGATGTCAATTTAAATATTGATTTAGTTCTGAAGGAGAAATTCGGCCATCTATTTCTAGCCTAATTAAGTGTCGTAATTCAACAATAAATTAGAAACCTATCCGGTCTATTTTTGGCCTACTATATATTTCTTTTGTAATTGTTATATATTCTTTTAGAAATAGTGAAACCCTGTGAACAATTGATATGATTATGTGTTAGGACATAGGAGGAGGATTGATTAACCATACTATAAAGAGTTTAAATTAATTACCTTAGGAAAGAACATGCCTAACTTCCTTTGCAGCTTATTATCCGCACTTGAAACCGGTCCACCAGCAAAATTAGACCCGCTAGCCCCCTCAATGTAAGTGCCAAACCGGGTTATACCTACCACCTGTATCAGAGAAACCTCAACTGGTATCGGGGATGGCACATACAAAGCGTTCATTGGATTGTCTGATAGACCCTGGCCAACCATTGGCTGGTCCAATACTACAGGTATGTCCATCGACTCGAGATGGCGCCTTGGCCCCACACCACTGAGCATGAGGATTTGGGGAGACCCGATAGCCCCAGCTGACAGTATGATCTCCTTCTTGCTACCTTTGTTAATGTATGCCTTGTGCAATTTCCCAGCTGAGTCGCGATAGAGTACTCCATGGGCAAGCGGCCTCGGTCTTCCTGTACGTATCAGATTTTACTTTAGATGATGTAGCAATATCATTAGGTTTTAAGTTTAATTTGGTATTGCAGGATGTCTATTTTAAATTACATTTAATGGAAGAACAAATTGGAAGCAATACAGGTTGAAGAGCCAGTTGTGAACTAATATTAATATTAATATTAATATTAGGGGGTTAGTAAATGAGCGACCTAACTGTAGTAAGCCTACCGTTGTCTTGAAATTTGAAAAGTTCTCTTAAAATTTATTACTTTGATGATCAACGTCATCCACCTACTGAGTACTGACTGAGTGACTGACCTCCATTAATTTGTTCTGAAAAATTTAATGCGAGCGGAATTGACTACTCATATATAGTAATAGTGTACCTCACCTCTGATCCTAAAGAGCAGTTTGACGACACGTGCATGGAGCAAGACGGTGAGGTGTGCCGGGTTGGCATGGCGTAACAAGTCAGCGGCGGTGTGGCGATTGCCGTGGTTGTCAAAAATAGATCCTCCAATTTTAGTTCCATAAATGTGGTCCAGATTGAAGCCGTTGTATGGGCCCACACCCACCTCAACAAGCCCGTCTCGCAGCGCCGACTGCCATTGCTCTACCACCGGCTCAAATGCCACCGTCTCTTCCACCCACCTGAAATTTCATTTAATTCATTCATTTATAACTTTATATGCTCCCATGGACTTCCATAATAAATTTTGCAGCCGTGGCAATGAATTAATTTCAAGATAATTTTTACCAACAAAAATAAATGTAAAATTTGGTCTCCCGACACAATTTTATATGGAGATCATGTTGAACGGTTCGGATCGATTGTTTGAATTTTGAAATCGCAAAGTATGACGGGAAGTAAAACATATCATTTACTTCATGAAGCACAATAGCCCAACTCCAATAATGATCCCTTATTCGTTTATATGTTACTCTTAATGGACAAAATATGATACAAATTAATATGGCTATAGTATACTTACAAGATAAATGTAGAGGATGAATATGACTAATTTTCACAACCAGTTGGCATCATCTGCCAAGTTTCTCACACAAAAAATAAATTAAATAAAATAAAATATGACTAAATTTTATGGATACAATTATCTTCACAGGAGGTCAGGAGCTGTACCGTGTATATATATATATCGCAGTCCTCTCTGACTATATGATTCTTCGTAAACTCCAACGTTTAATTTACGTTAACTTAATTAATATGCTAACTGATCAGTACTTGCATGGTTAATTAACAAGTGCCATTCCTTACATTAATTATTGTTGCATAATGTTAGAACAAATTAATGCATCAATTATTCTTCTGGGCACTAGATAGCTAGCTAATTAATATAATATACTTAATATATAATTAACAAATCATTAAGATTAATTAGTGGATTACAACATATATATATATACACACACACACATCACCTGTACGACTCATTAACCAGCGCTTGATCCCAACCAGCATGTAGCACATAATCCGTGCCAGCACGAGTGTAGAAGCCGGCATTCAAGCAACTTCCACCTCCGAGCACCCGGGCACGAGCATTAGCGACCCCATCTTCGGAGATAAATTGTTGTGCAGCCGAGTCTGGTGAGTTGTCGGCCAGTGTGTGAGCAAAGCCAACCAGATTGCTGATATTGTGATTCTTGTAGGGGGAACCGCCACGCTCCAACAATAGAACTGATCTGGCAGTTGTCGACAATGTGGCCGCCAAGGGGCAACCGGCTGTGCCGCCACCGACTATGATGTAGTCGTAGAAGGATACTTGCGGGGAGTCCAGTGCATTCTTCATGAAGGCGTAGCTTGGTTCTGTAAATTAAGAGTGGTAATTAATAGAGGATCGATGTATTGAGACTAATCCTGTTCCTATTGTTGCCTAATGGGTAGTGTGTGTGTGTATATATATATGCATTCATTTAAAATATATATAAAATCCCAAGGAATGAACATGATGATGAGAAGCTAGCTAGCTACTTGCCTTTCTGTGAGTTTGTGAAGAAGCCTAAAGAGAGCAATAATAGTATGACAAAGGAGGAGGCGAGGAGAGGGGCCATGGAGGATACAAAAGTGGAAAAAGAGTCAGTCAGCTCTCTATATATCTTGTTGTTGTTCTAGCTAGGAGGGAGGGAGGGAGGGAAGTTAATGATGTGCACACTGCATACACAGTATAGGTGCTACCGTGCTCAACCTATCTATATATGATATAGGGTAGAGTGGGAAAACTGACACGGCGGAGCCGGTTCTGTCACGGAACGGCATGGAATGGTACGACACGCGTGTCAGTTACATGCCACGACTCGCGTGTCCCGTGCTGTGACCATTCACGTGCCGTACTTATCTTTTGAAACTTTGGCACGGCAAGACACGGCACGGCCGGCACGTAGTCACGCGAGTCACGTGTAATTAGAACCATTAAATATTATTTTAATAGTAAATCTTGAATAAACTAACTTAAATTTGATTAACTGGTCACGTGAGTCATATATGGTTACGGCACATTTAGGCACCGCGTGACTCACGTAGCGTAACCATTCGCGTGCCGTGACCACCTATTGACATTTTGGTCACGACACGGCACGGCACGTAAAAAATTAACTTGATCATGGCACGGCACGGCACGAAATGGCACATTTTTTCCACTTATTATAGGGTGACCTGATCTGTCTAATCGGCGCACATTAATTAAAGCTGATCAAAACTTATTAATTTACAGCATTTCCCAAAATAAATGAGAAAATTTCAGCTACCTAGGAGCCTAGGCCTATATATAAATTGGCCCTCAACGAGGTTGATTGCTATTTCCCCTTCTTTTTGGGCCATGGCTCGTGGAGTGCTAGGTGTCATTACTACTTTTAGTGTCATGCATAATGCATGCTATTAGTACCACAATTAATGTTTCCTTAAAAAGACCCTTGAGGAGTGTTCATCGTATTTATAAGAGTCCCTTAATTTTGATTAAAATAAGAATTAGCTCCTGTATCGGTGGGGTTTAATTACTTGGTCAATGGTCATTTAAAATATATAAGTGAGAAGAATGAACTACAAGATTAAAATTCTTTCAAATTATCAAGTTCGCGGATAATTAATGTATGCGAACCAATAACATCGATCGGGCCAAAACTTCTTTTTCCAACCTTATGCACATCTCTCTTAATAAATTTATGAATTAATTATCACAATTAATGAAAATACTATACATATATAGAGAGTTGGGCTACTGTACTTCGTGAACTAAAGTGGGTATTTTACTTCACGTCTATATCTTCTATTTTAAAGTTCAAAACGTCAATTAGAACTGTTCAAGTTGATCTCCATATTAAATTGTGCTTGGAGACCAAAATTTACAATTTTTAGAATTCTTTTTACTATTTTTTGGAATTTTTTAAAATCATTGTTTTTTAGAAAATCGTGGATCATAAAAAATCAGTGGTTTTAAAAATTTCCGAAAAAATAGTAAAAACTTTCTAAAAATTACAAAATTTGGTCTCCAAGCACAATTTAATATGGAGATCAACTTGAACTTTGAAACTTTGAAACTTTGAAATTCGGATCAACGTTTACTTCGCGAAGTCCCGTAACCCAACTCTCTCTCTATATATATATATATGAGATTTCAGAATTTCAAAGTAAAAGAACAAAGAAGAAAATGGATATGGGTATTTACTTTTCAATACTATTATTTATTAAAAATATATAAATATTATTAAAAAAATATCAAAGTTTATAATATTTATCTAATTAAACTATATGGTATATATCTATTATCCGGATAAAGATAACTAAAATTTAAAATTATATATGTATTTATATACGCACAGATATTTAGTTATCAGATGTCTATATTTAATTTTCAGATATAAAATTCAGATTCAGACAAATAATATTTAATCCATTTGCACCCCTTCACTAGGTACTGTAATATGGGTTCACAAATTAATGGTACGTGCGTATATCGAGCCGATAGTGCTTAATGAAGCTACAACTCCAACGGATTAAATCAATTACTAAATTTATGCTTAGGGTTCATATTGTGAAGATTTTTTTTTTTTTTCAATTGCGGTTTTTCGTAAAGAATGACACTAACGCTTTTAGTTTTAAAATTTACAAACACTATAAAAGCATATATTTTTTATTGCATGCATTCAGTATATTCTTAACTGAATTCATGCATTAAGCGTATTAAAAAAATATATAATTAAGGAATGAGAGGGCAAATCTGAATACATTCATTCATGATTAATTGTTTGAATGCGTGCATTTAGTCTCAACTTCTAAAAATGAACAAATATATATCATGCATCACAGTTCATCCCAAATGCACGCATTCTGATATATTTAGATGTATGCATTTTCATTTATCTCGTACTTAATTATTTTTGTAACTAACCCATGTTGTTAATTATGTTAGGCAAAATATTATCAATTTCTTAAAATACGGGATGTTAATGATATTTAAATTGCGGGATAGATATGAAAAGTGCTCATTTTAATTAGTGATTGATTATAAAGGTACCGTCAGTGGAACTCCATGCATCAAGTTGTTAGGCCGTCAAATGTGCATGTTTTAGGTGTTAGAAAGGTAAACCGTTGGGCCGAGCTAAAAATCAATACCCTAGGCCCAAATACAATTTGATTTTCCGTCTTTTTCTTTTTTTTATCCCAACATTAGTAGGCGTGACTCGCTCATTACCTGCTTGCATTAACTCGCTCATTTACATCTCAAGTCTGTTCCAACTCGAGTTAGCAGACTCGTTTAATTAATAAGCTGAACTTGAGCATACTCCAACTCGCTCATTAACAACTCGAATTACACAAAAGTTCGCCACAGTAGATCTCAGGCCCTCTAACCTCTATTATAAGTGACTGCGAGTTCCACAAAAATTTGCCACAAAAAAAGTTATGAGTTCGTGTTTATGTACACTCTTCCTAGGCCACTTGTTTGATTGGTAATTAAAATTTGTGGTACATATAATGACAAAACAATAAAAGTGTACATATAAAATAATAACTGGGTCAAACGAGTAGTGAGCCAACTCGAATTGGTAATGAGCTGAACTCGAGTTACGTTTACAGCTCGCTGTTTTCATCCCAACTCGAGTTGACTCGCTCATTAACTAAATGAGCAGAGCACGAGTAGGGGTGACTTGTTCAAACTCAGTTCATTTACAACCATACATTAGCAATTGTTCTGAAATGATGGCCTATAATTAAGGGGTCAATCATATAATTTTTCTTAGATACCAATAATATTTTGGGAGAATTTCACGTAATTATCTTAAAACTTCAATATTATGTATCCCCTCAAAAATTTATAATATCATATTTACCCTTCAAAATATTAAAAACTCACATATATACTCATTATAACTCTACAATATATATCTAAAACTAATTAAAAAATAATATTTGACCATTATACTCTTTTCTTTCTCATTATATCTTTTACTCCTTTGCCAAGTGGACGTGAATGATGGTCAATCTGTTGGAATAAATTTTCATAATAATTCGGATAGTTATAAATTAATTAAAATAAATCTAATTGAAATGGAGTTATCCGGATCGTGCGAAGCACTGTCCTTAAGCGTATTTCGTCTCATTGTGCAAGATGGAACCGCAACCAAGATAATCCGGGATTGTTGCTCCTTAGGCATGCCATGGAAGCAACTAACGATAACTCCGTAATATCCAGCACAGATCAGAATTATTTAATTTCATAAAGTAGAAAACTGGATCTCTGTCAAGGGAGATATGTGGGAGGAGAACGGAGTAGGTCCGATGCCCATCGGACCTACTTTTAGGTTCAACGAGCATGATGGCTATCCAATCTAATTGAAGATTTGTGCGCACGAAAATTGAAACAGACACACACGAAGTTTAAAGCATTCCGCACGAATATTAAATGAAATCGACGGTGATTAAACCCATCGAATCAGAGTAGGTCCGATGCCCATCAGACCTATACTCTCAAGTGATGTGGGAGATATAAAGCAGAAATATTGATTAACCTTCTTTTTCAGTTTGTGTGAAAGTGTATAATGGAATGAGTTATCCGAGAGAGATAAAGTTTTTCATTTTCGATAATTATTAGAAGATGAAACTGAGAATTACTCAAACTTGTGATTTTGTGTATTTTATCGGTGGAGAGAGTATAAAAACAGTAAGAGAATATTTTCTATTATCTTTTCCACTTCGGATACAAAACCAAGAGGGATATAGTTATATATATGTATATATATATATATATATCTCCGTAATAGGACGAAAGAGTATATAATTCAAAGGGGTGTCAATAAAGAAAGGCTTTAATCTTCTTTATAAGAAGCGAGAGAGGATTCATTAATTTAGTAATGAGGATTTACTTCTATATTAAATTATTAGAAGGTGAGAAAGGCTGTAAATGTTGCGCCTATTAAAAGAGGCTGAAACAAAACGGATTTCAACTTCTAATAATTACGGTTACAATCAGAAAGAAACTGAAATAGATTAATTGGAAATTAAAACTTTCATAGAAGTCCTCAATTTAACAAGATATTACAAATGGAGGTTTTTTAGACAAATTTATTGAAAAGGGAAGTTTGAGTTTTTAGAACTCAAGTTCCAACACAATCATATGGAGAGAGAGAATTGGGCTACGGTGGTTTGGGAAGTAAAGATGTTGTTTTACTTTCTGCTCATTTCTTTATTTTTAAAGTTTCTGAAATTTTTAACATGATTTCCATATTAAAATGTATTTAGAGATCAAATTTTACGTTTTCTTTTAATTTTTACTATTTGTTTAGAATTTTTGACAATCACTGTGAAAACAGCTTCGTATAAGGAGTTCAAGTGTCAGCATATCAACAAACGTCACAATGAGATGGCCGACAATTCTAGCAAAAAAAAAAAGGAGAATTTAAGGATGAAATTATGCTGGATAATCGTATCCTCTGTTTCCAGAGATATTAAGTTAGAATTTATTCTGAATATTTTTTGTTTTAGTTTTGAATGTAATAGAGATGGAATGTAGCAGGCATGTAATAGGGGTTCCTGTAAATGCCTACGGGCTTGCAACATGAAAAAAAAAAAAACTCATTGATTTTCAAAAATTCTAAACTAGTAAAATTTCAAAAAAGTGTGTGAATTTATCATAAAGGTGAGGAAACTGAATGGCTCATTATAATTACCAATACCACAGACAGAATGTATGTGACGGTTCTTAATCGTGTTCTCGTTCTATTTTTAATTGTCTTCTCTTTCTTTCTTTTTTTTGTTCGCTAAGTATAGTAGTCAATCGCAATCGTATATCATTTTTTTTAAGTATAGCAGTCCATTTGAAGTACTTTTGGACAGATTTTTTCTGAAAGGAGGTCACGTTAGATAGATAGGACCTATTTTGCAATTGCCACATTGACAGTTCCTAAATTAACGTAACATCACATAAAAAAATAGAATGTGCGCAATGGACGGGTCAGGGGCTACGGTGTTTAACCTGTAATCATATGTCCCAAAATTTCTGAAAAGCACGTAAGCAAGCAACCAAATATGTTACTGTCAATTGTTAATTATCACAGCTCAAATGTTAAATTACTTGTGATTTACCAAATTGTATTTGGGATATAATGTGATCATGAAGCAACCTACATTCTATTAATTTATTCCATTAGGGCTGTAATTCAGGTTACGTCTTATATCTAGCAATATAGATCCATCCTAATTTAGGGCGAGCCTGTTTTAGCTTAAACAACTAAGAGCATCTTCATAAGCTTGCAAATTAAATTGCAAAATTTTAGTTGGCACTTTCAAAATCTCTGTTGGCACTTTTAAATTCACTTTCATAAAATTGAAATTAATTTCTCTTTACTTTTTGACAGCAGTTTGAAATTGCTAATCAATTCATGGATGAAGATGCTCTAAGAACAGATCAATTAAAGAGCAAATTTGAGACAAAGCACACATAAAGTTAAAAAATAAATGTTTCTTCTAAAGTGCAGCATGGGCATATATATCTAATAGAAATCATACCATATTAATGTTTAACATATGCATTCCAATAGCACTAAATATGCCTAAACCCATTTCATATAATAATAATAATAATAGGAAATCAACCAACCATATCTGGCCACAATATTTCAACTCATTTTCATTATTGATTGAACCAGAAAAAGAACAGAATGTTGGTTTTGGTACCAAATAGCACCCACCGAAAATTGAGGCTTAAATTGTACAGAAAATATAATTTCTTTCAGGAAGAAAGAATAAACATTAACAAAAGGGAGAGAAAATATAGGAACAAGCAACATAATGAAAAAGTATGTAAAAATATTTCTGTCTTGTAGCAAGTTTAGTCCTACAAACATTTGCATTTGGCTAATTTTATCTAGTTACACAACTAGCTGTTGATATCAACATATTGAGGCATGCACCCAAAGGAGCTAGTTTTATCTGACATGGAAATTCAGGCTACGCAGTAGATAGCAAGTTGACAACATAACACTAGATAGATTATCAATATAAAGTATTAAAAGTGCACGAGGTTGCAATAATAGAGGCGATGCAAATAAATAAAGAAGGCAGAAGCGTGACATTTAGAAGCAAGCTTTGGCCAAAATAACCGGCTAATGTAATAGTGGCATCAGCTACTACTCGAGCAAGTGTACCGGCCTCAGTAGACAGCAACCCTCCATTGAATGTTCCCTGAGCTAGACGGGATGACATTACCCTTGATAGCAGGGAGAGGTTGACCCCTACAAGTAGTTAACAAATTAATGACAGTTAACATGGCTATATATTGCAATCAACAAATGTCAATTAGTATTGCTATTTTAGAAAACAAATAGAAATGACTGAATATAAAGGTAAAGTACCTTCTAGAACTTCAGCTGCTACAAAAGTAATTAAAGCGGAGGTGATGTACTGCGGCACCGAGTAATGACTCGTGAACTTAAAGCTCAGGAGTATACCAATCAGGACCAATATTTCTGATCCCAGTAATATTTGCCTACAGCAATGATACTCCAGTTAGAAATTTGCCTAGTCCGGTGAAGAAACTGAGAAAATTAATTAACATGACACAAAGATTTTACCTGTCTTCAAAAAGTCGAGTAATGTAACTTCCTACTATAGCATTGACCGGTAAAACAGTGAGCCCAAGTATAGCTAGAAAGAGGGCTACTGTGCTTGTTGACCACTTAAAATAATAAGCGGTGACCACACTCGACTCAGATAGGAGGATCTCCATTGCATATTTCAACATGAAATAAATCAGTAGTTGTGCCTATATATGACACAGAATAATGAAACAATACAAGTTAAAATTGGTAATAAGGTCAACAAATTAACATGAAAAGATCAAAAGAGAAGTTCATTTTTTTAAGAAATTGTTCTAAAATGAAAAAAAAGAATGATTTGAGCGAACCTTTACAGAAGGTGTGAGCAATCGGTAAGCTTCACCAATAGAGCTTACAGGCTTCCGTGAGTCTTTAGACGATGCCTCTTCACTATCATCACACTCCTCTATGTCTTCTTCATCATCCCTCTCTTTTGCATCCAATAGCAACGGCTGGTTGAGACCGTTTTCTATATCAGTACTATGTCCCTCATGGCCTATTTTGAGTTCAACAAATTAAGTGTCAAATTCCAATTTCATACAAAATCGTATGCATGCAGATTGCAGAACAACAGAGAGAAAGGATCATACTTGTGCTGTTATTTTGTGATGCGTTGTCATGATCTCCTTGATTATCACGAGCAGGTTCTCTGAAAGAAATCCATAACCAGATCAAGTAGAGCAGCCATCCGATTGCCATGATCCAACCGGGCAGAGTGTTTTGGTTAAAAGTCAGAGAATAGATCTTGAACTTGATCTGGAGTAAGCCTGCCAGAGCAGGTCCACATGCCATTCCCAGTGCACTCGCACTGACAAAGCCTGCAGATGCCTGAAGCCTAATTTTGAGAGGCACGCAATCGCTGATGTAACGGCGATTCACAGCTCTAGCTGAGCCCAACCTGCATGCAATTAGTATGCATGAATTATTCAATAGTAAGTACTTGTGACTTTATATGAATAATTAAATCAACTGCATGCATGCTTACCCACAGAGGAGGCGACCAAAGAGAAGTAGTGATAAAGAATTTAGGTCATAAGCTAAAGCATACAATAAGTTGCCCATAAAAAGCATAATGCTGCTGAAAACAAGGGGTCTGAAGTAGGACTTGTTAGACCATGCACTAAAGTAGACTGATGAGAAAACTTGAGCCACTGCCATTGACCCAATGATGACACCACAAACTGTAGCAGCAGCACCAAGGCTCACTGAGTAGTCATCCGCAGTTGGCACGATGATGTATGTGTTGACCATGTATAGGAAAGTGTTGACCAAGTTAAGCAGAAGGGACATGAAGTGATACGATTCGTCATCATCCACTAATTGCTCTTCAGTTGGGCACAGTATGATTGCGTCTTCCGGGACTATCAGCGCGTGTTGCCCCAAGAATTCTAAAAAGTTTGTCGAGTGATTTAGCTTACTCACTGACGCATTTATTTGTTCTATCACTGGATCCTGCATGTAATAAAAGAAATATATACATATATTGTAACACTTGAGGCATTTATTTGCTTTTGCCTCTGTGATGGGACCACAGAAATTACATTAATTATAGACAAATTAATAGCATCTGGATGATAGAGAGAATCAAAACCTTCACAAGAGCAGTTGGATGATCATAGATAGACAAATAGCTGCCTTCATGATCTTGAAGAAATGCAAGGTTACGAGATAAGGCCCCAACAACCGCCCCAATGCCCTTTGCATATAAAAAAGCAAATAAAGTAGTTTTATTAAAACGCATACAAAAAATGTGAGTGAAAGTCAACAGCAAACTTTCAATAGATTAAACATATATACCACTTGCTTGAAGACCTGTTGAAGCTGAGAGTAGGGATGGTTTGACCTAGTGCCCACATAATAATCGGTGAACTTATAACGAAACCGTTTGTCAAATTTCTTCAGAATTTTTCTAATGCCTGTGGCATTCATATCAACAAATCGAAGAAGCTTGAGAAGGTCACGGCCGACTTCCCTGTAAGACTCCTTCAGCTTGCTTACTTCTGATACGTCAGATGTTTCTAAAATGGCATCACGTTGCGACTCCAGTTCTTGGATTTGACTTGCAAGCCGGCCTTGTTCCTCCAGAATAAATAGTACCACCTTCTCTATCTGTATAAAATTTGGGAAGAAAAGTTGTTATTTGATTTAGTTGGGTTCAATTTATGAGAAAAAGTGGTTGTAAGAATTAGTTAAAACCTCATCGTCAAGCATTCTTGAGAATTCCTTTAAAACTTGCTGACGATCTTTTCCATTTATGCGATTTTGCTGAACATACTGTTTGACCTTCTTCTTCATTAACTTGTAGTTAATGTAGTATCTACAGTTGAAATGATGGAAAAGTTCAAGAAAAATGTACTGAAGCCATGCTAATTCATTTAACAAGTTTATTTAACAGAGGAAAAAGGAAAAGGGGAAAAAGAAGTCCATACACTTTCCATTCTTCCACCTGTTCTGCCTTCAACTTCTTCCCAAAATTAACCATCTTAATCACAAAATGAGAAATTACAAATCTAGCACAGAAAAGAGACTGTCAGAAAATAAAAAGAGAGAAAAATTGGTAATGACAGCTAATTACTTGCATAGTAATAGGGCATCTTTATAACTTGCAAATATCAAAACAATACATATAAAAGAGTAGAACTAAGGTATTCTTAAGCTCACCAAGCCCCTTTGTGAGCTTAACTCAAAAACCTATCTGATTGACTTCAAACGACGCATCTAAATCATTGAAACCGATCTACTTCATGAGTGATGCGTTTACATGTCAAATTTTTAAATTTTTGAACTAATTTAGTATGAAGTCAAGCAGTAAAAAAAAAATGATTTATAAGTTAATTTTAATGAGTTCATTTTTCATCATTTTTTGACCTCTTGACTTTATACTAAACTAGTTCGAAAAATTATAAATTTGACATATAAATGCATCACTCGTAAAGTAGAATGGATTCAATAGTTTGGATGTGTCATTTGAAGTCAACCCGATAGATTTTTGAATTAAGCTCACAAAGAGGCTTGGTGAGCTTAAGAACACCTTAGTTCTACTCCATATAAAAAAATACTCAATTCTATCAATATTATATTACCACCAGCACCAGAAACTATGAAAAGGCAATAACAAGAGAGTCCAGTTTAACTTGCCATGATTCCTTAATTGGCTTTTGTAGATACATTCCTCCAATATATCTATCATATGCATGTGACGCATACAAACTAGAGGTGGTAATTGGACAAAACAGTTGGGTTTGGATTTGGTCATTTCGGCTTCGAGTCAAGTCCTAGGTCCAGTCCCTGCGTACCTATCAAACTTGGGTCTGGGTTGATTTGGGTGGCGATTTATTCTGATTTTGATCAATTGCAATGTGCCAATTAATCGAGTCTAGATTGCTTCAGGTTACAGACTAACTGTATTACGGTTATTTCAAGATGCAAATAATCAGGTTCGTGCTGCTACAAGTCACAGATTAGCTGGTTAGCACTGCAGGTCAGTCATCAGGCTTTTGGTTAATTGGGATGGCATGCCATGCCAATTGGTTAACACTTGGACCAGGATTAGTGTATATATTTAAGCTAATTACATACATATCAATTGCGCCTTGAGGTCACCAGGTTGAAGAATCACTAGATTTATGACTTCTGGTTATGGAGTTACAGAGAGTATTGGTGAACATCACTTTAAAGTTGAATTATTTCGGATAATTATTGTTGGTTACATTGATCATTTGTTCAGGTCAGGTCATTTTGGGATACAAGTCGTTGGATTTGGTTTCATGGGGTTTAAATCTGTTTTTGGATTTGAGTCATTTGGATTTGAGCCTTTCCCAGGTTTGGGTAATCTTGGATCCAAGTAGAATTGGTTTTACTTTTCATACAACTGTATTATTAGATAAACAGTGAAGGAGGTGGTGGTTCAGGTGCCCTGGCATTTGCCTAAGACTCTTATACCATAAAATGAGATGTATTTAGAAGGCTTTGTAATTGTTTCTGTATTGAATTTTTATTGAAATGTATAAATGTTTATAAAGAAGTTGATGTATTTTCTAAACTAAATTGGAGTTAACTAAGGTTACAAGGCTTGGTTAGGTGTTAGAAACTGAAATTTTTATTAGTAGGAATATAAATAAAAAAAATTTGATAATGAGGAAGGTTTTCATGGAAATTGACATATAGGAAAAACGTGATAGTCTATAACGTCCAGGGGACATTATAGACTATCACGGCCAGATTAACCAAAATATTATTCCTTAACTATTGAAAAAACATAATTCCTGGACGTCCTTGTCCATCATGGCCAGAGAGGCGGAAAAAATAAAAATAAAACTCTGGACTTCATTGTCCATCATGGCCAGAAATATGATTTTAAGATATGATATCCCTGGCAAAAAATTGTTGCTGTCAGAGCGTGACACCCAATTTTGACTTGGCATTTTGTTAGCAAACAAAACTAGTTGAAGTAATACTGTCACTTAGCAACAAAAAAAATATTAGAGACCGGACAAAAGAAATAGCATCACGGCTAGGGATTTATTTTTTTTGGTCCGCTGGGTCCAGGCCGTTGTCTGACTTGGCATTTTCCTATATGTCGAATTTTCACAAAAACCTTCCTCATTACTGATATTTTTTTATTTATATTCCTATTAATAAAAATTTCGGGTGTTAGAAAATTATCTGTTTCAGTAATTCCGGTAAAGATGCTCTACGCTGGTGAATAGCTCTCCAATTGTAACAAGTAATGGACTCCATTGTTTATCTAATAAACTGAGTTGGCCAGATTTGTGTTCGGATTATTACGTTGGGCAGGTTATTAATGTCAGGTTAGGGTTTGTCGCCTATGTTACAAAACAAATGTTAGATGCACTTTTATTTGGATAAACATAAACTTAAAGAGATCATAGCATTCCTCTAGATTTATCCTAATTTTGCACCATGAACCACCCCATTTTGAGGTTCCAAATTTCGGAAGAATATGCTATTTGGAATCAAGATACCTCTCTCTCGTACATCAAACAAAGAGGAACCAACATGTCCAAATTATAATTTAAGAAAAAGAAGGAAAATAAAATTGAGAGAAAATGGGACGATACCTGGAGAGACGATCGAGGCACTAAGATTCCTCTTGATCAAATTTAGATGACCATCAGCAAGCAGAAAACGCACCTGTATTAGGTTTTCTTATAAGAAAAAAGAAGGAACCTGAGCGACAGCGCACGAGAAATGATTTCAAATGATAAGGAAGAGAGAAGAAGATTTGTTTGGTACAGCTGACCTCTTTTCTCTCTCTCCTCACAGTCTCTTCTCGCTTGTGAGGTCTCTGCGGCTCCGCCTATATATCTATTTATAGGCTCTGTCTCTCTATAATTGAAATTTTTTGAAATAGCAAAAAATTAAGCCTCAAAATGAAATAAAAACAAAAATAGTTACCATTACAATTACATGTATTACATGGCATCCCTATCCACGTGGAGACTGACAACTCGTGGTCCACATTGAGACTTGAGAGCTCATCAGCTCAATCAATGGAACAGACTACAGAGCGAGGAGGACTCGTACAAAATAAAATAAAAATAGAGAGTTTTTGTGACCGCACAAATAATAAACAAGGTAGAGGTAGGCATTTGCTGAATAGAGAAGCGAATATGTCCCAGGATATTCGATGCCACTTTTTGGAGCATGAAAAAGAAATATTAATGAATTGACCCCCTCCCGCCTTTCTTAGATTATTTTATTTTATTTTATTGCCAAATAAGCGCGGGGCTGCGCTGGGGCTGGGGCCGGGCTGGTAGGCTCCTCACGTCAACGTGTCGTGGAAATGAAAATAAATCTGCTGCGATTCCGAGGTAGATCGCAGGAACCTGCGATCCCATCTCAACTGTTGGTCTTTATCGAGATGCGTGCGTGAAAATTTACTTTTTAAGAACGTTTCTGAGATCCGCGCTCGAGAAAATTTGAACCGTTGATCTCGGGATCGCAGGGTCCTGCAATCTGCCTCGGAATCGCAGCAGATTCGAACTCCGTGGAAATGGGGAATGCAAAATTTGATCAAAGCGGACGGTCTAGATCTGCTGGATTGCTCCGTGGCATGCTTTTGAGTTTTGACTTAAGAGGACGAAGAGAGGACCTCTGTTTTGACGGCCTTAATCTGCTGTGGCGTTTATTTTGTTGCTTCTTTTGTAGCATGCACTGATTCTGCTTTGTCCGAAATGGTAGATAATCTTGGTTTATTAATAATTTCTGTAAACTTGACCATTTATGACTTGTATTGCATTCCATAGAATTAAAAGGATTTTTTTTAAAAACCGTAAATAAAATAATTAAATCTACGAAACCAACATGATGACTGCAAGATTTACAAAAACCATCAGAACTGAGATGCCTATTCGGTCCCAACGAATTTTTTTTCTCCGGACCGAATTGGCAATTCGATCTGGCTGTTTTTCACAGTTCCCAGCAACTTCCTGTGTGGCCTTGCGTGTAATTTCGCCCAGACCGAATTGGCAATTCGGTCCAGTTTTTTTTTTTTTTTAAGAGACAAATCTAACACTGAAATAAAATGTAATTATCTAAATAAAGTTACAACAAAGTTACAACGATCATTTTTTTCATTTTCAAAGTCCAAATCGTCGATCCAAACCGTTCAACATGATTATCTAAATAAAATGTGATTGCAGATCAAATTTTACATTTTTTTGATTTTTTTACTATTTATTAAGATGGTACAAAATTCAATGGTCTGAATATGACTATTTTTTGTAAAATACTTAATAAATAGTAAACAAATTCAAAAAAATATAAAATTTGATCTGCAAGCACATTTTATTGTGGAGATCATGTTGAACGGTTTGGATCGACAATTTGGACTTTGAAAATAAAAAAAATGGTTGTTGTAACTTGATCCCTCCTCTTTTAGTATGAATATGCTAATATATGTCAAATTTTGCTCATCTCTAATCTTAAAAAAAAAAAAAAAAAATTCTACAACCGGTGAAAAACCGCCAGACCGAATTGCCATTTCGGTCCGGAGAAAAAAAATTCGTTGGGACCGAATTGGCATCTCGGTTCTGATGGTTTTTTGTAAATCTTGCAGTCATCATGTTGGTTTCGTAGATTTAATTATTTTATTTACGGTTTTTAAAAAAAATCCGAATTAAAAGATATATCCACATTGATTGTGATTTTATAAAAGTAACAGACGATATATATAAAATGCTTGATTGCTGTCATTTGATTACCAAATATATGAGTGCAGTTCTGTATACAAAGGTAGCATCTAATATTTTGCTTAAACGAACATAAATAATGTATAATCTAATTAAGGGATCGATGTCGCCACCAAGCCCGACATTTTTATTAATATCCAAAGTTAATTAGAAATTAATATTTATGTCCAGAATTCCCGACTTTCGTCAAAAATGTCAAAACCGGCCATAAAATGGCCGGTTTTCTCTTTTTTTTTTTTCTCTTTTTTTATTTTAGAGATACTATGAAGAGCAAAATAATGAAATATAACACTGAAAATTTGAATTTTTTTTAAAATTATTTGTTTAGATTACTTCTTTTCATTTATAATTAGCATATTTATACTAAAATATACTAGATTACTTGAAATTGTGTTGAATTACATTACACTATATTAAAATAAATTATGTTGAATTACACTAAATTACGTTAAATTATGCTAAATTACAATAACTTCGCTAATCATGCTGAAATAAGGTAAATTACGTTAAACTACGCAAATTACACTAAAGTAGACCGATTTTGTGTCATCTTTTATGAATCATAAAAAATAGTAAAAAAATTCTGAAAATAATAAAAATTGGTATTCTACAAGTTCATTATATAACTAATTTACTGAGCTACTTAGATTGAATAATAGAAATAAAAATCTTAATCGGAAACTTCAACTCAAGTTTTGAGGCTCTTCCCTTAGTTTTTTGGCAATTCTGAATTTTGAAATCCGGCATAGCGGGTACGGATGCATGCGTCTTTTCACAAGCTTTTCGAAAAGTGATAATTTGCTGAAATCAGATACTCAAGCGCCGTTTTAATGACCGTTTGAAGTTTCGTCGTCGTTTTTCACCTTTTCAGTGAAGATATCGTCCCTATTCATATGTAATTTACCGGAATTTAGCATAATTTACATAATTTAGCGTAATTTAACTTAATATAGTGTAATTCAACATAATTTCAAGTAATTTAGTGTATTTTAGTATAAATATGCTAATTATATATCAAAAAAAGTAATCTAACAAATAATTTAAACAAAAAAATTTTAATTTTCAGTGTTAGATATTATCTTGCTCTTCATAGTGTCTCTAAAAATAAAATAAAAAAAAAGAGAAAACTGGCCATAAAAATGGCCGGTTTCTCGGGAGAGAAAACCGGCCATTTTATAACCAGTTTGAGCATTTTTGACAAAAATCAGAAATTCTGAGCATAAATATTAATTTCTAATTAACTTTGGATACTAATAAAAATGTCGGCCACCAAGCTTTTTGCCAGACGAGGAAAAAGAATTTATAAAATATAACATGATAGATAGGGAGCAGGGCCCGATCACCGAACCGTATTCAAATAAGTCCACGCTGGGAGTTATTTTAATGATGAGCAGAGCACAATTAATATTTTTTTATCTGTAGGCTCCACAAATTAACATATATATATACTCGACTTGAGAGGTGACTACAGGGGAGCTAGGGCGCATCCATGTATAGTCGTACATATAGTGACAGCTTAAATCAAGAAATTAATGCCAAAAATATATACTTTAATTATTATTACGAGGAGGTTCAAATACCTCGTACTTTTCATTTAATGTCTCATTGTATCACAATTATAATAAACAATAATGAATCGAATTCAAATAGTTAATTGGATTCAAAATTTATTAACTAATTAAGTACTAAAAAACAATGCTTTAATTTTTAATGCTCTTACTTCTAATTACCAATACTCTAACTACTAATCCTAATTTACCATCAGAATTCAAAAAAATTATCATAATTTTAACTCTAAATTTAACATTAATTACAACTCAAAATTATAGAGTAAAAAAAATTTCAGAGGGGCGCAAAGTCGGTCCAGACATATAAATTTCTACAAAATTTCAAATTCAAGAGGGGCAGATGCCCCTGACCTAAGCTAAGCCGCCCCTGCTTATATTTACGTTTTAAAATATAGTCAATTCAAACTGCTCAACATTCTATCCATATTAAAATGTGCTTGGAGATTAAATTTTATATGTTTTGGAAATATTTTACTATTATTTTAGATAGATTCAAAATTATTGTTTTTGGATGGACCAAAAACAATGATTTAATACGTACATTATTAATTTCCAAAAAAGTATGTTGCAGCTGGGGTCACATGTTTATCAAACATATGACCACATATGAGGGCTTACTCTGGCCAAAATATGATTATTCATCATCCTGTGACAAGTATAACGACATCTCCTACGGTTCCCAACAACAATCGACATAAATTAATCTTTTCATTATTAAAGTTACTTCAGTTAGGCAAGTATATATATATCATAAGGCTAAATATATTTTGTAGAAATTAATGGAATTATGCTAGAAATAATTCTTTCCCTCTGTAAAATTTAAAGATTAATTTTGATTGGTTAATTAATAATATGTATTGCAAAATTGTTGTTCGCATATCAAATAAAAAACTTCATTTTTGTCTCGTTATCTTTCTTAGGGGGGTGGGGGGAGCTAAAGTTGCTTGTGAATGTGAAAAAATGTGGATCAATACTAAACTCTAATTAAACTCTAAACTCTAAACCCTAACTAATCAAACTTAAAAATCATTTAATCTGCATTCTTTATAGGCGACCGGATTTCATGGATTTCTATATTTTTATTAATTAACACAAATAGATATTGTAGAATAATTACTTACTTTAATTATTGCGGTTCAATTTGGTAAAATATTTACAAATTAAATCAAATCTCATATTAAATTTAAGCAATACACTTCATTTAAAAAAAAACATAAACACGAACTAAATAAATCATACATTTTTTTCCAAGTAAATCATTGAAAAGTTTTAAAAGAAAAAAAAGAAAAGAAAAGAGTAAGAAGCAGCAATTAGTAGCAATGGATGATATAAAATTTAGTTGATCTAACTTGAGTTACACCCCCTACTTGAAGCTTTGATAGATTGTTTTTTTTTTAGCATTTATTAAATAATGCATATATAGCTGCATCTTATGATGATATCTTTAGTGGAAGATAATGTTTTTTTAATTAATCTGATTATTGGTGTGGAGTTGTTATTTTGCAAGTTAAATAAAAAATAATTTTATTGGATGACAAATTTGATCGCAATTGAAGTTGAAAAAAATAGAATTAGTCGATGAACTCATATGCATTTTTTTTTCATAATATTTTAGTGTATTTTGGTAAATAATTTTGGAAACGGAGTGAATTAATATGGAATTAGTATAGATAAAATTCATTCATTCAGAAGTCAGAACATATTATTTCTATTAATTGTGTTGCTTCTCCCGTCATTGATCTCAAAGAAAATCTACTTTCACTGCCTATATTGTTTTGGTATTGACCCAGGCCGGCCGGGCCCCATGCAATGTTTGTTACATATCAATATGAGTATGACATGCCTCCTACCAATCCAGTGATCATATATTCTATATTTTTTTTCGGATAAATTTCGCTGGAGGTCACTAAACTTTGTTCTTTGTCACGAATTGGTCACTCAACTTTGATTTGTTCCTCCATAGCCACTGAACTTTTATTTTGTCCCAATCAAGTCACCCTATAACTTTTCCATCCAAAATATTAACGGAATATAACTTTTCCGTTAGTATTTTGGACGGAATGAGCATATTCCGTTATAATTTGGATGGAAAAGTTAAAGGGTGACTTGATTGGGACAAAATAAAAGTTCAGTGGCTATGGAGGGACAAATCAAAGTTGAGTGACCAATTCGTGACAAAGGACAAAGTTTAGTGACCTCCAGCGAAATTTACCCTTTTTTTCAATTGGAAACTTAATTTTCCTGGGGCTAGAGCTGTCGGATTTTTTTTAAAAACAGTAATTAAAATAATTAAAGTTAAAGAACCAACATGATTACCGAGCTTTTTACAAAAACAGTAAAAACCGAATAGCCTATTCGGTTAAGGGTTTTTTTTTGCTTCACCGAATAGCCTATTCGGTTTAGTGGGGTTTTAACTGGGGTTGTAGGATACGATGCCACAAAAAATCTATTTTATAGGCTTAATCGAATATGCTATTCGGTTTGGTGTTTTTTTGGGCTTAACCGAATAGGCATTTCGGTTTAGGTTTTTTTTTTTTTTTTTAGAGACTAAGAAGAGCAAAATAAAGAAATCCAATACTGAAAATTTGAATTTTTTATTTAAATTATTTGACTTCTTTTGATATATAATTAGCATATTTATACTAAAATACGCTAAATTACTTGAAATTGTGTTGAATTACACTATATTAAGTTAAATTACACTAAATTATATTACATTACGCTAAAATACGGTTAATTACGCTAAATTACATATAAATAGGGATGATATCTTCACTGAAAAGGCGAAAAACGACGGCGAAACTTCAAACGGTCATAAAACGGCGCTTGAGTGTCCGATTTCAGCAAATGACCACTTTTCGGAAAGCTTGCGAAAATACGCATGCGCCCATGCTAGCAATGTTAGATTCCAAAATTCAGAATCGCCAAAAAACTAAGGAAAGAGTCTCAAAACTTGAGTTGAAGTTTCCGATTAAGATTTTCATTTCTATTATTGAATCCAACTAGCTCAGTAATGAACTTGTAGAATACCAATTTTTACTATTTTTTATGATTCGTGAAAGATGGCACAGAATTGGTTTATTAGCGTAATTTTGCATAGTGTAGCGTAATTTAGTGTAATTCAACATAATTTATTGTAATACAGTGTAATTCAACATAATTTCAAGTAATTTAGTGTATTTTTTGTTGCTAATTATAAATCAAAAGGAGTAATCTAACAAATAATTTAAACAAAAAATTTAAATTTTTAGTGTTAGATTTCTTTATTTTGCTCTTCTTAGTCTCTAAAAAAAAAAAAATCCTAAACCGAAATGCCTATTCGGTTTAGGGATTTTTATCCCTAAACCGAATTGGCTATTCGGTTTAGGAGGTGCTACACGAATGGTTACATAGTTCGGGGATTTGTTTTTGTGAAAATAGGATAAACCGAATAGCCTATTCGGTGAAGCAAAAAAAAAACCCCTTAACCGAATAGGTTATTCGATTTTTACTGTTTTTGTAGAAAACCCGATAATCATGTTGGTTTTTTAACTTTTATTATTTTAATTACTGTTTTTAAAAAAAATTATGAATTGGGAGACAAAAATAAAAATAAAAAATAGAATAGGGACACTTGGACTGGAGCTGATCTTCTCTCTCTCTCTCTCTCTCTCTGTGTATATATCACGTCGTACACGCACTGCACGACGTACGGACGGAGGAACTTTCAGTCAGTCAGTAATATTTTCTGAGATCTGAATTGTACACGAATCTTAAATAAATCGGACGGATAGAAATCTGCATTGAAACGTACTGTGCTTTCCTTCAGAATTTGCCCATGGATTGATAGTTGATACACAACGAGCCTAGCTAGGACAGTGATAAGTGGGTTTAGAAGTTAGTTATGCTGTTAGGCCCGCGCACTGGCACCGATGCCAGGCGCCAAACGCATGAGGCCATGACCACATGACCACATGACCACATGACCCCACCCACAGCACCTTTTTTTGTTTGGTGTAGAACTGTAGACTGTAGAGCAATCAAATCTCTAACCCTAATTGCAAATTATAATTCAGGAAGGGGGCAAATTAATATAATACCGGAGAGGAGACAAAGTTGATCTTGATCTTTAAATCTTCATAAAAATTCAAAATCCATGTAAGCATATTGCCCTCCCTGGTTCTTACCGGGTTCGCCCATGCGTTCGGATACGGGTACATATATAGTGGCGAGGCTAGAATTTGAGCTAGGGGTAGGCAAAAACTGGATTCGGGTTCGGATTCAAGACACAATTAAAAAAATAGCAAGTTTCAATCAATTTACCGAAGTTTCAATCAATCTGGGCAGGCTGGTAACAGGCGGACACAGACTGACAAACGCATAGGGGCGGCTGGTACAGGCGGGGCGGGCACCGTTCAAACCCCATTCTTCTTCTCGCGACTGGCGAGGCCGGGGCGGGCACAAACGCACAGTTCAAATCCTTTTTTTTTCTCACGACTCTCGTATAATCCTCTGGCTAGCGGCTGGCTCTGGTGTAACTTTTTTTTTTGATTCAATGTGATGCGCGTCGCATAGAGAAGAAAGGAGTAGCAACTGGGGCTTGGGCTTTGGTAACCACTTCCAATTTGGGCTAGCGGTGTGATTGTTTTTAGTTCATAATACAAGTCCAGTACAATTTGGGCTATGGCTGGAGTAGGCAAGCCAATATCACAGGGGTAGGCAACCAGTCAAATAAGCCCGGTCCTATAAAAAAAAAAAAAATTCAGGGGTAGACAAGTGCCTACCCCTGCGCCTATGTAGCCTCGCCTCTGTATATATATAGTTTTAAATTTTACTTATTTGTATCTAAATAGTAGATATATATCATATAGTTTAATATATATTATGAAAATTTATGTTATTCACTGTTATAATTATAATTAGATAAATATTATGAATTTTAATATTTTTTAATAATATTTATATATCTTTTAATAAATATTCAATTCGATCTCTACTGTATCTGAAAACTAAAAAGAGAATACAAACATAATTTTACCACTATCATCCTATCTGTTTTCAGCCATATGTGATGAGCCATAAATATTTTCTCTTCTTTTTTTTTAATTGAGGCATAACTAATGTAGATAGCTGGTGGAGTCAATACAGAGTAAAAAACCGACATTGTTTTATGCTGCTTCTTTTTTTCTTATTGTTTTTGCATGTGAGCTGTGTTTCCTACATATTCATGATTCTACTCAAGGAGTCATTTATGAGAGCAGGTTGGGTCCGATGTCCATCGGACTCAAATTTGAATCCGATGGATTTCGGGACCGTCCGATATACTTTAAGATTTGTGTGCACAAATTTTAAAGCAGATGCGAATCTTAAAGCAGATCGGACGGTCATCAAACCCATCAAACTCACTTTGAGTCCGATGAGCATCAGACCCAAATTGACCTCGCCATTTATACTTCATTCATAAATTACAAACTTTATATAAATAAAATATTAATAGGGCGATAGCCCAATGTACTTTAAAATATTAATAGGGCTATAGCTAGGGCTGCACAAAAAATTCGTAGTTCGTAATTCGATTTGAGTTTGATTCGAAAAAATTCGTAAAAAATTCGATTCGAAATTGAGTTCGTTCGAAATTAATTCAAACCAAACTTAGTTCGAAATTAATTCAAACCAAACTCAAACTGGACTTAGTTCGTTCGAAATAGGTTCGCAAACCAAACTTAGTTCGAAATTAACTCAAACGTGAACCGTTAATTTCCACTGATAATGAACTTTAATGTTTTATTTAGGATAATATTTGGGTTTGTAATAATTCTAAGACTTTGGTGATTGTTTTGTACTTCTATTGATATTTAAATTGTACTTTGAATACTTTTGGATATTTGAAAACTTTGGTGATGTTGCTCCTGTTGACTATTTGGAAAACTTTGGATTCTGTGATTGTACTGAACTTTGATTGATTGTACTAAACTTTGGTGTTTGATATAAATTTTGGTATTTGTAATGAACTTTGATATGAACTTTAGTGTACTGTGTAATTAGAATTCATAATGCCTGAGTTTTTATTGAAGTGTTGTAATTTCGAACGATGGTCCAGCCATAAGTCATAACTCGTAAATCGTAACAAAGTTCGTAAAAGTTCGAAATTGAGTTCGTAAAAAATTCGATTCGAAATTGAGTTCGTTCGAAATTAATTCAAACCAAACTCAAACTGGAGGTAAGTTTGATTCGGTTCGGTTCGTTTGCAGCCCTAGCTATAGCCCATGGCTTCAGTACATCGTATCTGTTTCAGATTTAGTTTTGACATTCCAATCTGTTAACTTTGGTTTTTTTTTTTAAGTCAAAACTTAAAGTTCATTTTTTGTATTCATATATCCTTAGCTAATTCAACGTTTAAAATTAATTTGAATTTTTTCCTGTTATTAATGTGGTATAGTTGATAGTATGTCATGATAACTTCCATTCCGTATTGTATGCTCCAGTAATTTACATATAAATAGACTGAGCAACTCGAGCAAATTGAAGGGCTTGAATGTTGTCTCTCAGTGACACGCCACATTGATTGACACAGTGTAACGGCTACTTCCAATCCACATACTCTCCTGAGATGTTGGACTTTGGTCTTTGGGCCCTTCACCAAATTACGTTTTCTTTATTTATTATTTTTTTTTTGTGGGCAATTGACCTTCCCCAAATTTAGTTCCTCATTTTCTGCTCTAAAAATAATAGCATGACTGCACAAATATATCTAAGTCTAGTTTATTGTTATGCAATAATCAAATGGTTAGAATTACATATTAATTTTGAAAAATATTACTTTAATTTGATTTAAAACTCTTTACTTTTGAGCTAATATTAATCCATGTTTAAAATATGATTTATCTATCTCATTGCTCCTTTGACAGTAGATAAGAAATCCTTAACTTAAATTTGACGCCTCTATCGTTTAACCTTGAATTATGAGATGAGCTATTTTATGAAATAAAATTTTGTCAAATACGAATTTTAATAAGATAACATTCATTTAATTCGCGCAGAAAATTTCTTAATTTGAGAGAACATACGAATTAAAATGAGAACTAACTTTTGATCCAGTTAAAAAAATGTTCTCCGAATAAAATGTCACATGTATACTGACAAAAGCAAAACAAAAAACAATTGTCTTCATGTAAAACTTTCTTCTCTTAAGCTATCTAAGCCTACAAATAAGTCAAAAGGTAAACAGAAAATACAACCATCTTCATATGAATATTACTTGAAAATCAAATTTCACATTGTTTAGAATTTTTTTTACTATTTTTTCTCTAGATAAAAATCCATGAATCGGAAGGTTAATTCTGGACCATTTAAAAATATGAATTTTCTGTCCATCGAAAAAATAGTATTTAAAAAAATGTAAAGTTTCATCTTTGAGTATAATTTTTAAATAGAAATTTCGTTAAACAGTTCAGGTCGATTATTTGAACGTTGAAAATCATGTTTAACTCGGTATGATTTTTGAGGTACTCCTAGTCCTCGAACATTATGTATGAATCCCTAGTTCCCTACCGCCACACCTACTTGCAGTGTTTTAAAACTATATTGTTATTTTAGTATTTTTATCATTAATTTTAATTTTTTAAATAATCTATTTAGTCGTAAGTTCAATTTTTTTTTTCAAAAAAAGGCATCCACATATACTATTCGAATATCAATATCCCGCTTATGCGATGCACATTGTCCCGATATTTTTATTAAAACCCCAAAAAAAAAACAAATTATCAAATCTGCTCCCACTCCAAAGTTATAATTATTTCTACCCTAACCGCCCGTGGGCTGGGCGGTCCACTTTTCCCACCAGACCGCCCAGCTGCCGGGCGGTCCACTCCTCACACCTGACCGCCCAGCTGCTGGGCGGCCCAGCTGCTGGGCAGTCCCAAGTGGGAGATTTGTTATGTATGTGGGCCTGATTCTAGGATTATGCGGGGGGTGGCAGGGGGGCGGCAGCCCCCTGCGAGCGGTGTCTGAGGTTACGAAGCACCGCTCTGTCGAGCCCGGCGAAAATTATTTTCGAGAAGTCAATTGCATATGAATCCTTTTATCCGACGGCCCAGATTAGCCAAATTTGTAATCTGTATGTACGGCCCAGATTGATCTCTGTTTAGGTCTTTTACTGTTGGCTTGTTTTTTCTTCTTATATACATTTGCGATCTCATTACAACAATTTAATATAAAACATTAACAAATTAATATAAAATATTCAAACAAATTAAAACATAAAACCTTATAAAAAAAATAATAATAGTGGACCGCCCAGCAGCTGGGCGGTCAGGTGTGAGGAGTGGACCGCCCGGCAGCTGGGCGATCTGGTGGGAAAAGTGGACCGCCCAGCCCACGGGCGGTTAGGGTAGAAATAATTATAACTTTCGAGTGGGAGCAGATTTGATAATTTGTTTTTTTTTGGGGGTTTTAATAAAAATATCGGCACATTGTCTCCTTGCTTGCGCATAATACTAACCATATTATATAAAATATTAATTATTTATACAATTTGGTCAAAAGTGTGCAACATATTGATGAGTCCAAAGTGAACTATTACTTTTAAAAATTTATAAACTCTAATTTCTACTTACGTTCAGATTACAAGCGCATGATCCTACCGTGTAGTATGACTGGGGCATCGATCCACATGGATAGTGTATTAGATTTTAAACAATTTTCACTAGTCTAGGTTATCGGGGTTTTTAAAAGGTTTGATGCAGTGGCGCTAATTGCAGTCAAGATTAAGGTTAAACAGTAGATAGAGAGCCTCTAGGGTTCAGGTTTTATCCTTCTTAATTATGCAAAATATAAATTTCGACGTCTCTCTATGTAGCATGTGGTACTGTCACAGTCGCATGCAACCTAGATTGTCCCACAGCTACCCCACAGGCGGCACTGTCACTACCCGCAGGGCGTGGTGGGTGTTTAGTTTGAAAGGCTTTCCAATCTTACGATTGACTTTTAGACTACCAAGACTGAAATATTTTAGATATGCAATTATATTCTTTCCCTATACTACCCATAGTTGAAATGTCCCAAAGACTCTACCTAATCTAAGTGCTTTCTAATATAATCTAAATATATAATTTACGCTATACTGTCAAGGGAGCCCACTGGGTTCTAACTCTAGTCTTTGAACTGCTGCCAAGCCTCGTTAGCCGAAGTGCCTATAGTACTTACATGCAATATCCTACTGATGAACCAAAATAGTACTATATCCTTGCAGATTTGAAACTCCTTGATCGCTCTTGTAGGGGTAGTTCACTTGATTCCTCAAACATTGGCCGAATGCGTTAGCATTTTGGTTGTTAGGCTTGTAGGAATTGTTCACTACATTGACTTGCTCTACTTCTACATCCGCGAGAAGTGGGCATGTGTCTTCTAGGTTGTGAACGTCTCCACATGATTGACACAGTGCTACGCTAGCCACAACGCCTTTTTGTTTGGAAAGGTCGTTGACAAGCTTGCATAAGGCATCGAACTTAGCGTCGATGGCAGCATTGTTACTAACTTCTTGTTTGCCAGTTGTGGTACTCTTCACGCTTTGTCCTGATGTCGAGTAGTTCTGACTTTGGCATAAGTCTGCGATGGTCTTTTCAGCCCTTTCGGCATCCAGGTTCATGAAAGATCCTCTGGCGGTCGAATCTATTGCTTGGCTAGTTCTTGAAGTACGAAAAGTATATATCAAGGAAAAAGAACATTGCTCAAACTGTACCAAATTAGTTCAAAAATGTCTATCCAATTTCTTGTGAATACAGATGGTGGCTTGATCTTGTAGATTGCTTGTCTGAGTAGATAGGTCTGATAGTGGGTTGGGGTTTTGTGCAAGATCGATATGTTCTTGGGTTAATATTTGTTTAATTCTGTAGATCTGTTCTTAGGAGTATTGAATAATAATGAGATACTTTGATTTTGTAAATTTGATACTTTAATTATTGTGTTATTTAGTGATATTTTGATATAATATAGTATGATTAGTTGGAATTATTGAGGGTTGAATATTATTGGCCAGCAAATATAGTATGATTAATTGAAATTGTGGTACAAAAATAATTGGCAAAAAAAAATGGAATCAGGATCGGCTGTTTAGTATTGACCGATCTTGATATCTAAGGAACAGTGTCATGCTACTGTAGATCCGATCCTGATAGCTACGAATCAGGAACGACTATTTAGTATAGTCCAATCTTGATACTATAAATTAGGATCGGTTGTTAATATAGACTGTTCTTGATTGTCTGAATTAGTAACGGCTAATACCAAACGACCGTTCCTGATTAGGAATCAGTATCGACTATTTGACCGATCCTAATTATGGTACTATCAGTAACGCTTGGGTTAGTATCGCCCGTAGGTCTGTTCAGATGTCCTTTTTTGACCGTTCCTCATGTCTGATTCTCCACTAGTGTCATTGTCAAAAGGGAGCACAAAATTACAAACTGTCGCAGAAGCATAGCTTAATTATATATGAAAAAAATCAAATGTAAAGTTAGCAAGATAGAATCCGGTAATTCATATTGAGAAAATGTAAATTTGTTATACATTGAATAACAACATGCTATATGTTAAATAAGAAAAGGATCTAATTATTAGCATAATAAGACCACAACATCCAATTTTCTTAATTATAGATGTAAATTTTAGTGGAGCCAGGTTGGGAAATCGCACACGAATGGCACCAGCAAACACCAGCCAGCACCAAGAAGGCAACCGAACACCGAACCAGAACAAGCACGCAAAAACCCTACTAGAGTTTTGTATAAATCGCAAGCACAGGCAAACAAAAAAGAGCGAGAGAGAGATTATTTCCTGGTACAGTTTGTTAAAATCTTAAAATCAACAAATTATGTAATTTCTCAATATTTAATTTGTCTTCAAACATTCAGATTTTCACCACATCTCACAAATATACAACAAATAATTTGGTAAGATAGATCATACCAATTCGATGCAAGCAACAAGATTCTAAAATTGATTTCGTACTGATATATTAATAAAAATATATTACTGGTAATTTTCGCTATTGCTCTTTATTTCTATTTTCCTTGTAAATGGCAGTTCTCATAAACGCCATCCAATTATAACCTCTTTTCTATTTTCCTTTGTTTTGCTATCATTAGATCGATATTGATGGTCAGCTTGTCTGTATAAAATTGGCATACGTACTATAATTGCTGCCACATATGAGCTTTACATCCCAGCCCACAACTTACACTACTGGGCCTTGGGGTCCATTTACGAACATTTTTGTTTCTCTCTGCGATATGACCTGATAATTTCTTTCGTTCTAACCGGTAACTAGCCAGTTGAAAGGCCTATCTCTTTCGCTGTTCCTGCCGCTGCTGTCATGGTCGCCACAGTGCCACTTTCTGTAACCGGGCCACTGTCAGTGTCGGCCGTTCGAGTAGCCCGAGGAAGGCTCTTATCCTGCTCCGCATCTTCAACTCATTCTTCACCATTTCATCCCGAGGTAAGGTTACTCCTTTCTTCATGGTATTGTATGCTGGTGCTCAACCTTGTATAATTAATTATCTCTTGGCCTGATGCTTGATATTACTGGTGGGTGTAACTAATTTTAGGTAGAGAGAGCAGTGGAGTCGCTGTATGGGGTGTACAGAGAGATAGATTGCAGGGTGGCTATCAACTCTGCCCGTGTGCTTACTGCCTTCAAGAATGCCAGAATTGCTCCTCATGTAAGCTATCACAGTTTAAAGCTCACTTTTTATGCTAAATTAAGAATGCTTCGGGAAACCACTTAAGACTTAACATATTGAACTGTGCAGACTGCATCAAGTAGTTGAAGTTTTGCATTTGTGATACTTAGTTCTAAATTCACTGAATTTTCAACTAAAATTGGTCAAACCCTGTCAATAGAGCAAGTTGGCAGAGTTTGAGTCTCAAATTGAGTCCCAAGGAACCCCCAAGAATCTTTATCTCAAACCCATCAAAATTGAGTACTGCTTCCATCTTGCCAAAATGTCTAAATATTTTAAATTGCCATTCTTGTGGCACTATAGGTAGCGGTAGAGCTAGACTTTTGAACTATGGGGGTCAAGCGTGTAAAATTTTCATGCTGCGAATGAGGGTCAATTTCATAGTATCCACAACATTTTAGTCTAAATATATAGAAAATCTTGTATAAATACATATATTAATTTTTAAAAAGTGGGCGTCAATTGACCCCCATTCATGAATGGTGGATCCGCCCCTGACTATAGGATTCAGAATGGATTGTGCTGAAATCGTATCTATATCCGCCGCTCAATAAAATGCGGATACAGATACAAATATTAGATGGATGTCACAATTTAAAACTAAATCTGCATCTTAACTTGTACGAACACGAGAGGATAATTGATGAATACAAATTCGAAACAGACATTAACAGATACCACTAACAAATTTGCAAGTACAACAAAAAATCGGTATTTTAGAATAATAAAGTAAAAACTTTAAATAACACAATTCATAACAAACCTACATATATTGTTTGATATTCATACTAGATAACAAGTATATGAAATATCAGGGTATTTCAAGGAAGAAAAAGAAAAAACTAGAATTTTAGATGCACAAATAGAATTTTATAATTTGACACCACCCTGCAAATGAAAAACTTATAGCAAGTAATAGGCTCCTTTTGTTTATGCTGTTATTTTTGATTTGATAATTTTGGATACCCGCATCTTTTGAAGGCACTACAAATCATCCATATCCGTACTGCATCGTTTTATGCAGGTACAGGGATACAGTTGTAATATCTTTATGGATAATTTATGAATGCAGACCGTTTACATACCTACATTCTTGACCTTATTAATAATATCCTTTCAGCACTTTGGTGGATGTACAGGGTATGGACATGATGATGGCGGTGGCCGTGAAGCCCTAGATTCTGTATTTGCTGATATTTTTGGGGCTGAATCAGCAATGGTTCGATCTCAGGTTTGTTCAGTAAAGTAGATGTTTTATTTAATACATTACAAATTTACAACTGCTGGTATTAATGTTACTTGTAGAACTGTTATTTGTTATCATTGTTGTCATCATTATTGTATGTCAGTTTTTTTCAGGTACTCACGCCATCGCTTGTGCTCTATTTGCTATTTTGAGGCCGGGAGATGAGGTCAGCATCTTTTTTATCATCTAATACATTTTCATGCTAAAAAATATAATAGACTCGAGGAAGATAAGCTTAAAAAAAATAAGGAAGGATGATTATAATTGTTGTTGATGCTATCGTCGAGCAGTTGTTAGCTGTAGCTGGTGCCCCTTATGACACATTGGAGGAAGTAATTGGGATAAGAGGGCCTTCTGACTCAAACATTAACATTGGATCTCTCAAGGACTTTGGTGTCCGTTACCGTGAGGTTCCTGTATGTTATCACTACATAGTTCTCTTTAAATGCCTATTTCATTTCATTATGGATTCTGACTAGGGAATAAATATTCAGTTAGCTGCTGATGGTGGGCTCAACTGGGATGCTTTGGGATGTTCTGTTAGGCCAGAAACACGGTGTGTGTTTATTCAGAGATCATGTGGGTATTCATGGCGCAAAAGCTTAGGTTTTGCTGACATTCAGAGAGTCATAAGTCTCACCAAGGTATGTTATTCCTTCTTTTTAACCATAGACAGCATATGCAAAAAATCCTTCATAATTTGAAATGTTTTCTTTCAATCTGGCATCAAACAGGGCCAAAATAAAGATTGCATAGTCATGGTGGACAATTGTTATGGCGAGTTTGTTGAGACATCTGAACCTCCGATGGTGGTACAACACTAATTCCTGATCAAATTTCACATCTTTTTCTCCATTTATTTATTTATTTTTCCCCTTTTGCTTCCTATTAGCTAAGCTTGTGCTAACTTGTGATTAATTGAGTGAGTAAGGGAGCAGATTTGATAGCAGGGAGTCTGATTAAAAACCCTGGAGGGACAATAGCACCATGCGGTGGCTATATTGCAGGGAGGAAAGGGTTAGTGGAGGCGGCGGCAGCACGGCTCTCTGCACCTGGTCTAGGAGTGGACTGTGGATCAACTCCTGGTCATGTGATGCGCTCTCTTTTTCAAGGTCTATTTCTTTCTCCCCAGATGGTTGGGGAGACTCTCAAGGGAGGTTTACTGATAGCAGAAGTAATGGCAGCCAGAGGATATCAGGTGCAACCCCATCCTTTTGGACCTCATCATGATGTTGTTCAGGTATTATTCTTTTCGGCACCATCTTCGACATAATATCATGGAACAAAATCTGCATTTGACATTTTGTGTCTCATGAGTTCGTTTATTTGTTTGGCATAACCTAATCAGCTAATTATGTGTATTAGGCAGTTCAACTTGGAAGCCGGGATAAACTGATAAAATTTTGTGAAGCTGTGCAAAGAAGCTGCCCAATCGGGTCCTTTATCAAGCCAACTGCTGGTTCTACTCCTGGCTATGCTTCTGAGGTTATTCTTCCATCCCATATTTTCCCTCCGCATTTTACACTCCTTTTTTTTTTCTTTTGTGATTGTATATATGGTAGATGCAGCCAAAATGTATACTCTTGTGTTTCTTGAGACCTGTACATGCCAAAAATTTGGAACATTTCATTACTTTACTAATAGATTAAGCAAAACAATATGCATATGAATGTGGGAAACAAATAGGTAATATTTGCGGATGGAACATTTGTGGATGGAAGCACAAGTGAGCTTTCATGTGATGGTCCCTTGAGAGAACCTTATGCTGTCTTCTGTCAGGTTCCACTTTACAATTGACATTTCTTTCATGAATGCAATTTCAGAGGGGGCATAATGGATAAATGTGAACCAAAATTAAAAGCCAAACATTGATCAGAAAATTTGTTTAATCTTCTGTAGGGAGGAACGCACTGGACACAGTGGGCCCTTGTCCTCGGAGAAGTTCTGTCTGTCATCTAATTTCCTAATGTTCACAAAAGATATTCTTCTGCCATTTTATTTGGCTCAAATATTCTCCATGAGTTGGTGCAGGTATCATTAAACCAAGACAGATTGGGCTAAAGTTGTTAGAAATGCAAAATGCAATAATTGGATTCATAATACAAAGGTGCACAAGCAAGACGCAGTGATGTGAGCTGCAACTGGGGCAGCACGTGACATGTCATCATGTGTGCTTGGTTCTTTTTCCTTTCTTTTCTGTTCTGGAAATTTTTGTTGGAATTCGTAGCTTTGAAGTATTATTATTGCATTTTTTTTTCGATTATTGTCAAGTGTAAATATTTTACAAGCAATCATTCTCTGCTACAACTATTTATTTTGTATCAACAGTACTTGTTTCATTCCATAAGATTCTTTGTTTACTATGTATTTACGTTGATTATTGCATTTTTTTTGTTGTTTTTGATTATTTTCAAGTGTAAATATTATACTACAAGTCTTCCCCTGCCATTGCTATATATTATACAGTACCGACAGTCCTCGTGTCATACCATGAGATTCCATATCCTTTTATTTTTAATATATCTTCCAGCATTCTGGTAATCTTGCCTCGTTGATTTCAAAGAAAAATATATGCATGTATTTTTCATGAAATGAAACTGTATAAACACTTAATTTGATAAAATAAATCGTAAACAATTGAATTTCTTGTTAATTTATTTTTGTAATGAATTATTGATTATTCTGCTCAACGGTTCCTAGGAATCTCAGATGGAGTCCGCTTTGGATTTGCCTTCGGAACTTTCTTATCCAAATATCCAATTATCCTGGCTAGCTAGTATACTACGATTATTTTGAACATTTTATTTACATTTAATCTTTTTTCTTGAGGTAAAGATTTTAGTTAATATTAAAATGCCCCCAATCATTGCTGTCATTTTTTAGCCAAGCCAAACTCTTGTTATGAAAAACAAACAGTTAAGTAATAATAGGGTATTCTAGCGTACATCAAATTGTGCATCCAACTCTTATGATATATATTTGAAAAAAAAAGTATATAATACAAATAAAATGAAAATTACAGATGTGTTGTCATTTATTTAGATATGACATAACAAATTTGGATTGATTTCAAATAATTAATTTTTTTTTAACAATATAGTTTTAATGATTTTATGATGAATGACCAATTGAATTTTAAATGAATTTAAATTTAGTACAAGCTCCTCTTAATAATTAAGAATACATTTTAACTTTTAAAGTTTTAATTTAATATTTTTAAATATGTGTAACATAAAAGTTAGATATACGCTAAAATTATTTTGACAAGTAAAACGAATAAACTGTTTGAATTTGGAAAATAGAGAAAAAAAATGTGAAACATGATTAGAGCACAAAATCAACATTTTAATCCTACTCTTTAATATAAATACTGGATTTCGAACTTATCACTGACAGTATCTTTAATTAACACAACATTTTAACACAACTGTTTGGATTCGTTGTGTGAAGTTAATCCGATAGATTTTTGACAAAATGACCAGTTTTTCTTTTATGGGCCTAATCATGCCTTTTATGGGCAGCACAGTTATTAGAAACAGTTATGAGCTAGCGCTAATTATGCCTTTTATGGGCCTAATCTATCAATCAGGCTTAACCACCCTCCCTTCAAAGTTCAAACACACACAAAATAATATTAAATATACATTCATAATGAAAATGAATTGCATATGGGAAAGCACATCACGTTTCTGAAATTATAAAGTTATGTTCTATTTTGAAGTTTGTCTCATCCTATCGTATATTCTAACTTTGCAAGATAATTTGTAATTGTATTCTAGAAAATCCAAGACTTATTCCTTTTAGTCTTTCGTTGTCGTTCTAATAACTCAACTTTAAATGACAGTCGAAATTAATATACTCGAAATATTTTACATCCATTGAATTGTCTCTTTCGTGAAGAAAATGTTACATATTCAATTGTCAACAAATTAATAATAACCATGCAAAATAGACAACTCTAATTAATTAATTCTATTTCATTAGATAATAATTTCTATCTTCAAAGGAGAAATTTTATAAATTATCTATTCTTTTCATAAGCCTGGAACACAATGTCGTACCTTTAATTTTTTTTTCAGCAATATATTGATATACTCTCCCCTGATATCGATCCATTCTCCTCCTTACTTCCTAGTTCTCGGCATAAATTAAGCTGATGATAGCTAGGCTCATGCTGTGACTGTGATTCTCTATTCCTCTCGCTGATATCATCAAAATCGAAGTTCATCGATCTTATTCATTCACAGAATTTGACACTTATTTTCAGGTGGATCGATGCGCCCCCGTCAAACTTATGTTTTGTTTTCTGGACCAGATGTATATACGACTCAGTTGAACATGGAAGAAATTATAAAACAATTACATTTATAAGTATAAAAATTATCGATGCGTTACGGATGAGGGAATGAAACATTATTTTTATTTTTATTATTAGTTAAGAATCAGTCTTACTTATCAATTATTCGCTCCTTATCAAATAAATTGATAACTGTCAATAACTTAACTAAAAATAAATATATAAATACATTAAATTCATCATGTATGTAATATCATAACACATATATAAATTATAACTTAATTATGATTTCATTATTCCACAGTAGAAATTATAAATTAAATAAAATGTTAATAAATATTATATAAATTAATATTGTCTTATTAATTAAAAATTAAATATAATGATTGTAAAAAAAAATTCTTCATAATTTACTAAATAAATATTATGTGAAATATTATATAGATCAATCTACTCATAATGATACAAATAATATAAATTATACGAATTAGCAAAATATTATCATACATAATTTTATATTTATTAATTATTGTATATAATAACATATACAAAATAAGTTCTTATTTGATGCCCCAATTAAAAATTCTTTTTGCCCGTATTTTTATCCATTAAATTAAGGAAAGTTCTTTTTTTTATCAATCATCATATCCGTCTTACATTGTATCATATATTTAAAAAAAAAAATGGTGCACGCCCCTAATTAAATTAATAGACAGAAACAAGAAATGAAGAGCTATATCCGTACGTACTAGGTGAGTCCGACGAATTTGGTTAGCTCTTACTTTCTACTTTAAACAAACAAAAAAAAAATAAAACAAGAAAACCCTCTTAATTAATTCTTTCCCTCTAGCTAATTGAGGTAGCTAGCGTTGTTGTTTGTTTGCGTAATCTTGATAACAAGGCCTGGAAAAACATCATCAGGGTCATGAATATGGGGGTTGTCATCCAAAATAAAGGGATCATGGCACTTGTCGCTTATACTATGAAGCGTTTCCCCTTCGCTAACAACATACAACTCATCGCAGTATGCCCGCTTCACCGCTCCCTCTACAGCTTCGTCGTGCACTTGCAGGGAACAGAAAAGGATGAGTGTGATGACGATGACAACGCACGCCCACATGGCAGCATCAGCGACAGCGAGTAAGAGCTGGTGGTGTGCAGTTGCCGTTGTCTTTGCCTTTGCCTTTGCCATTGGAGAGGTTTTCTCTTTTTTTCTTTCGGAAAAAGAAAAGGAGGGAAGAGGAGTCGAGAGGTAAGGACTTCTTATTTAGGAACAAAAAAACGTGACGTCAGTCCTGGGTTTTAAACATTTTATGGAAGGAGTGCGACCGTGCGGGGAGGTAAATTTTGCGTTTATACCCTCCACGAAACTTTCCATCCAAGGGATATATACTTCTGTAGTCATTTCCACAATAACAAATGAATTATTAGGATTCATTTTAACAAGATTAAAATTTTGTGATTTCAAAATAATTTGAGTATAATTCGGAAATGATTCGAAATTATTCTAACCAAATATCTCAAATCTCAGCCCCATAAGGAAGCAAAAAAAAAAAAAAACTGAAAAAAAAGTTATGGGAAAAATTTGCCAAATATTCATAAAATTCGGGAAAAATTCGTAAATTTCGCAAATACATCGGTCAAAGTTCGGTCAACTGAATAATTTGACGTTCGGTTCGCCATCACCAGAAAACAAATTATTCGCGAATCTTGTGACTATGGTCATTACTATTGTCGTATATACGAATTCGATTTTACTGTTTAGTATTATATTGTCACCGTATTTAAGTACGATTCCTAATTTCCTATTAACAGTTATAGTTTGTTGTTTTAGATATATATGTTATAAAATTCATAAAAAAAGAAATTATACAAGTGATTAATTTGGAAGAAATAACTAATTTCGGAATTAACTAGAGGTAATTATTTTGGAAGCCAGTATAATTATGTTGCTAATTTAGAATAAGAGTTATTTTAATAGTACTGCATTAGCAAATATTTTGCAAATTATAAAATATGGCAACAAATTCAGTATATGTAAAAAAAAATCAAATATTTTGCAATATGAGACCGGGAGTATTCTTTGAAAATACAGCCAAGCTATTAAGTTTAGATTAATTAAGTTAATTAGTTTCCTAATTCTTTCGTTGATTTTCTTGATCAATTCCGACACTTAATTAATAGCTAGCTTCAATGTTTTGTGAATATAATTTACTAGTCAACAATTAATTAATGGCCAGCCAGGATAGATAATGACATCATTAGAGCACCATTTAATTGCTTTTGTATGGACCCAACCAATCAAAGGATCTTAATTATAAGCTACGGTATCATTGTACTTTGCCAGCAGAGCTTGGAATCATAGCTTTTTAAACAACTTTTAAAATTATAACTACAAGGGCTCAAAAATCAAAATACTCTTTATTTTTGTAGGTTCTCATCATTGTCCCGTATAAAAGATAGCATAATCGAAATGGAACCCAACTGAAATCTAAGAAAAAAAATGTAAATACTATTTTATTTTTCCTAACTCAAATAATAAAATAAATTACTAGATTTGACTAATATATAACTTTCTCTAATAAAATTATGACATTTAAAAATTCTGATAATTTATCAGGACTCGAATGTTTGGAAAAATAACATCTATATATTATATTGTCCACATTAATAGATTTTTATAGACTATTGAATCCAATCAAAATATATAATATGAAGGCCTTATTTATAAATTCTGAATTTTGAGTCATTCAAATTTTAAAATTAAAGATATAACAAGCATCAAACTTGAAAAACAAAAACAATGGACCTTATTTATAAATACATGATGTCAAGGGAAGAAAAACTTAGATAGCTAGCAATTCTTGGTCCAGACATAATTTGCACCGAAAAATTGCCTTAATTTCATAATTAATTGGGCATGCATATATATGGCTCCCTTCTTTTTGAATAATAACCCAACTACCAAAATATTACTTCAAAATGAAGCATGCTAACCATTTTTTAGTCCTTTACACGAAAGTTGGAGTACATGGACCCCTCTTTATTATTTCAACGATAACTGGATGCTGATATATATATGTTTTTTTCCTGGGTTTTAGGACAAAAGGCAATTTGAGAAGAGTGAGGCTACGGTACTATGCATAGCACGGTTTGGTCCGTGCTACGGCTCAATATTTGAGTTTTCAAAATCCTAACGGTCGATCCGAACCGTTCAACATGATTATAAATGAATATGTACCTGCAAACCAAATTTTACATTTTTTTGATTTTTTTTACTATTTTTTTAGATAGGTAGAACATCACTTGATCTAAAAATTCTGGACTATCCAAAAACAGTGATTTTCTACCCATCTAAAAAAATAGTAAAAAAATTCGAAAAAATATAAAATTTGGTTTGCAATTACATATTCATTTTATAATCATGTTGAACGGTTCGGATCAACCGTTAAAATTTTAAAAACTCAAATATTGAGCCGTAGCACGGCTCAATCCGTGCTATGCATAGCACCGTAGCCTCACTCATTTGAGAATGAATGAATGAATGAAACATTAAATATGTGGTTGTCAGAAATTTACCCTTTCAATTTGGATATGGCAATAGATCGAGTTAACATTATTCAATTTAAATCTGGGTCATGTAACTTGTATCTTAAAATAGAGCGTAAAAATTGCTCAAAAGTACAAGACTGAGACCATATTAATTATGAGGAGGGTTCAAATACCTCCATTTTTAAAAACTTTAATAAATCAAATTTTAAAACTTAAACGTCAAAATAAAACCGTTAGATGTGATCTATGTTATTTTCTCTATGTGCTCATAAATAATTATCACATTTCAATTTTGTTTTTATGTGAATCAATAAGTTGAAAAATCATCGACGTCTAGAAATTATCCACATTAGTATACATTTTTACAAGGTCAAGATGACAATCAAAGCAAAGTTGAAATGTCATAATTTTTTACAAGTGCATTGATAAAATGATGTAGTTCATATCCAACGGTTTTATTTTGAATTTTAAGTTTTAAATTTTGAGTTATTAAAGTTTTAAAGAATGGAGGAAGATACAAAAAATGAAGGCATTTGAACCATCATCGTTAATTATATATTCAACAACTCCAGACGAAACATCATATTAGCTAAGAATAAAGGGAGATAATTTCAGGCCTAATCCCGACCCATCACATAGTTCCATTTTTTTCTCCGCCGACTTGAAAAATTGAACATGACAACTAATTATGAAAAAATGGAACCATGGCGATAACCACTGTTGTAAAATGCGGTTCATGCGGCCGCATATGCTTATGCGGTTGGCAACCGCATGAAAAATCAATATGCGGTTCCAATATGCGGCCGCATATTCGACCGCATATTACCGCATACCGCATACCTGCATACCGCATATACCGCATACTGCATATACCGCATATCACCGCATATTGACCGCATATCACTGCATATCACCGCATATCACCGCATATCACCGCATATCATTGCATACTTGTTTATATATATATCAATTCTCATTTTAAAACCCGCATATATAAGTCTGCATGAAAATCCGCATATGCGGCCGCATACCGTATATGCGGTATGCGGTAGCCTTCCGCATACCGCATAGAAACCGCATTTTACAACACTGACGATAACTATGCAAAAAGGACACAAAAGGGTGACACTTTTTCTCTCATCCCACCTCTGAAGGGACACAAAAAGGTTAATTTTGTTCTTTTACTAAGTAGTACTCGTGTGTGCATGTGCAAAGAAGCCACAATACTAGTGTCCGACTATATGATCTTCCCTCGTAAGTTTTCCTTATCAAGAAAAAGCATTATATATCCAAAATAGCTGGATCATTTTTCCTATATACATATATTTGTTTTTGGTATATTTGGATAGATTATTTAATAAGAGGGGGAGGATGTTTGCAAAGCAGGAGGTCCGGACGATGCAAACGGGTCCCGGTGGAATCTTTTTCACCGGTGATGGAATTGGTGAATTCAAGGTCTGGAAGTGGTCCACGTAATTTTTTTTTTTTTTTTTGTGTAGTTACTTGCATAGAGATCATTTTAAAATAGTTATGTAAGAGATACTTAATATTATCCGTGTTAAAATTGTTGAGTGCTCAAACGTAGCCCAAAAAATGTTGTTGCTGTGTTGATAGTATTGAAAAATAAACTAGAAAAAAATGTAAAGAGATTGGAAATGACAAGTTTTAAAAAATACCGTAGTTTTGTAGCTCTGGTTTTTTTATACAACCTAAGAGAAATCTGGAAAATTACCTCTTTATTTTTTGTGTTTTCATAATGTCTCCATTGTTAGTAGGGTTGCTAATGAGTCAAGCTCGACTCAAAACTCAGCTCAGCTCGTCATATATAACTAAACATGCTCAACTCGGGCTCGGCTCGATCTTGAAGAAAAAAGCTTGGCTCAATTTAATGAGTTTGAGCCTTCAGCTCGGCTCAAACTCGGCTCATGACTCGCGAGCTCAACTCATGCCAAGCATTAAACAAACAAATATTTGTAAAATCCATTACTGTTTTGGGCCATGAGCTCAACTTCTTTACTGTTCGGTTCTAAAATTTTGTGTACTATATTTTTTGCAAAAAGTATATGTACAACTCTCGGTATAATAAAACATTTACTGTTTAGCATTTGTAATAAACATTTACTGTTTTGCAAATGCAATATTAACATAATAAAGTTTTCATAATTTTTGAACCGAACAGTAAATGTTTGAGTGGCAAAATAGAAGAGACTCTTTGGCCCATGAGCTGGCTCGGCTCGAGCTCGAGCTCGAGCTCGGCCCTTTTTGAGTGATAAAATATGAGCTGAGTCGAGTTCAGGCTTTATTTAGTTTAGGACCTGGCTCGATACAATTTATTGAGCTGTTCAACTCATTGGCTCATGAGCCGGCTCGGCTCATTAGCAGCCCTAATTGTTAGAACCAAGGTTCTAAATAGCGTTTATAGCGTCGTAGCGGGAAGGCTAAAAAAAAAGCTATAGCGAATAGCGTCGCTATAGCGGAAGCTATTCCAAATAGCGTTTTTTTTTTTTACATTTCGTATATTCAATATTTGTACTAAATATCAACATTATCTAAAGTCTCATAGAACAATAAATAACACCAAAGTAATTAAGAAATTATAATATTCATATTGAACCAGTACAAAGTTCAAATTGCGGTTCAAAATATCCATAGTAATATCATAAACTATCGATTTTTCCTATTAAAAATATCTTAAGCATCATGATATATTCATGACATAATTTTTTTTTTCTATTCAAATTTTATTTTCGATTTGGACTTTTTTTCTATTCAAATTTCAACTTCTATTCTCAATTTCAAATTGATTTATTTGTAGCAAGTAGCAACAAATTCAATTTCGGTTTGAGATTTTTTTTATCTTTATTTAAAACCCATATAAATTGCTTTAAAAAAAAAAACCCATATTGTATAGCGCAAATAGCGCGAATAGCGGACCGCTATAGCGCTGTAGCGGTCGCTATAGCGGCAGTAGCGCAAATAGCGCATTTTGATGTCATAGCGTAGCGTTTGGGGTCCAAAAACGCTATAGCGGCGCTATAGCGCCGCTATAGCGCGCTATTTAGAACACTGGTTAGAACTACAATAACTTAAAAAGTTAAAACTTAATAAAAGTAAAAATCGATAGAAATGTGATTTATATCATTTTATCTCTGCACATGTAAAAGATCATAACATTTTGATTTTATTTTGATTAGTATCAACTATCAAGAGTTTGCAAAAATACACCGATGTAAATAAATTCTTGACGTTGAGTTTTCAACTTATTAATTTATATAAATTCAAAATTAAAAAGTAATAATTTTTTATGTACATGTAGAGAAAAGAATATAGATCAAATCTAACGTTTTATATTGACATATAAAATTTATGATTTTTATTATTAGAAAATTACAAAGTAAAGGCATGATGAAGTAAAAAAAACAAAAAATCAAGGCATTTGAATCATCCCCTTTAAACTTTGTGATTGCATTAACTGAATAAGCAACGGTGATAATTCATTTTTTTATTTCTCTCCTCATTAGTCATGACTTGATGACTAAGTCATCAAACAAGAATAATTTAAGTCAACTTAGATTAAGATAAGCGATTGTATTCTTCTTAAAATATTTTAAGTAGCAACCAAACATACATGCAGATAGGAATGTGTTGAGCCGAAGGATCAGAAGGCCTTAGAAATCGAGTGAGTCCCACCAAAGGAGACTTCATGTCTTCAACCATACCGAGTACTCTATGCATGAAAGATTCTAAATCCCCATAAATCTCGGATTCTTTCGTTATTCACAGTATTAAAATAAAATAAATAAAATGGATGCCATTATTCTTACTAAAATCTGGAAAAATAGCAAAATCGAAATGAAGCGTTCTTACTGTCCGACCATGACGAAATACACCGTATATGTTCCTGCGATGACAAAATATTTGGTGCGTTTGGATGAGAAAAAGAATAGTGCTAATTTGGATTAGTAAAAATGAACTATTCTTTGTTTGTCTTTTGTGAGTTAACATGCTATTCTACTAACCAACTAAAAGTTAAATTAGCTCACTATCTCAAATTTGAGTTAGCTCACTATTTTCACTAACTCAAGTCTTCATCCAAATGCATTTTATCTACAACCTTGAACTACAGGATGGTATAATGGTGTATGCTTCGTTCGGGTATTGCTATATTTGAAAATTTTAGAAAATGATGGTACATAATTTATTTATTTATTTTAATGCTATGAATAAAAAAACCACATAAATCTTGGTTTTTCCTGATTTTCCGACCAACTATACCATAGATGAGCTTTTTGTACTATATTCCAACTGTTTCTTCAGCTTAGAGTTTACATCCAAAGGTAAAAAGAGCAATATAATTATGCATCACTCAAGAGTAATTTCAAAAATCAGCAGGCGACTCTCCAAGCAATCTCAAGACGTCAAGCAATAACGCCTCTGACTGGAGCAAAACCCTTGTGGCGAACCAGCAGGCGACTCTCCAAGCAATCTCAAGACGTCAAGCAATAACGCCTCTGACTGGAGCAAAACCCTTGTACACGCAAGTCCTGACTGGCAGGAGGCCGGTTACCCCTCAAGCCCAGCCAAAACCGTTCAACAAACCTCCAACAACCCAGCAGCCATTACATCACCCACCCAACCACCAACCGCCATTTATTGGAGCTGCTCAACCTAATCCTAGGCAACACAGAGACGCAGAAGATATTGATGGAGGCTGGACGCAAGTCACTAGACGTAAGGCACACAAAACCAAGAACGAAAGGAAGCCTCAGTCAAAGCTTAATAAGCAAATGGAGTTAATCAAGTCTCAAGGTAGATGCTTTAGATGTCTCGATCAGGGGCATACACAGTTCCAGTGCCGCAATAGTGTTAAGTGCCTTAAATGTCAGGGCATTGGTCACATAGCAAAGATGTGCACATTTAAGAAGAATAAGCCCATAAATACTACTCCCTTGCATCGCCACCAGCATCAAAACAACAGTCAAAACCAAAAGGAGATACAACCTACTCCCACTCCTCAAACCCACACACAACCAGCATCCGAAGTGGATTTTGAAAATTGGGAAAACATGCCAATGATACGCCCGGATCTCATTGAGGTGAGGGCTCCTGAGTTAAGGGTGTTTTTTCCACCTGATGACGACCTCCGCTCAACGAATACCTTGCTCCATAGGTCGGCAGTGGTATTTATTGGACCTAGAGCAAACCTGGTGAATCAACTACCACAACGTATAGCCGATGCTATTGCTATGTCCTTCGACTGTCGCCCGACCGAGTTTAAAGTTTCCTCATTGGAAAAGGAGGTAGGGGACTATCTGGTCGAGTTTCCATCTAACGTCCTTCGTAACTTGGCTGTGCAAGTTGGAGTTTTCAATGTAGCAAGAGGAGTTGAGATACAGTTGAGTGAATGGACACCCAACATGCATATGGTACGCGACCCAACAACCCACAAGGCAAGGTTACTCCTTCGTGGTGTCCCAACGCAGTATTGGACCCTCCCTGCCGTCAACCGCCTTGTTTCAAGTTTTGGTTATGTAGAGTGCATGAAGCCGGTTATCACGAATGGAAATTTTGAGACACTACGAGTCTTGGTGGCTTGCTTTGGCCCAGTAAGCATCCCGCCGTCAGTAAAACTGGACCAGAATTCTTTTACCAAGTTAGTCTAGACATTGAAGGCTGGCTAAATAACTCATCGCCGCTTTTGCACTCGCGGATCGATGACGGAGGACAAGGCAGTTCAAACTTCGGCCCGCAAAGGGTGCACAACTGTAATAGACAGCAGGAACCAGCCTCCGGAACGATGACTGGAGGGTCCAGTAATGCTCACCGGGCCAGCAATGAAAAACCGATCCAATTGCTTAGGAAAATGGACCCTCCAGTACTGCAGCTAGCCGGGCATGGAGATGAGACACGTGTCGATAGCCTAGCTAATGGGGAGCAGAAACATCTGATGCCAACGGTAACATGGGTAGCTGCTCAGCATTCCTGGAATATGGTGCAACTATACGCCATAAGCGACAAAGGGGATGTAATAAATGCAAGGTTTTGTGTCAGTCTCATGTCACCACCAAGTCAACTGAATGAGCCAAATGTTGCATGGTTTGGGACGCTGTCTCCTATGGTTCAGGAAAGGAGACATTCATTTTATCCATCCATAGGCGCTGAGAACAAGGTGCTCGTCCAAGAGGTGCCAATCAGGACCAGCGCACACAAGGCAAAAGCAGTAGATGACACCATCTATATGGGAGAATCGAGCATTGCCTATCTAGAGGGCCCAATTGGAGGTGACACTAAAAAAGGGGGTAATAGAACACGGGTCTAACACTTGAGCTGCTTGTTAATAATAACCCAACACAAAGTGAACACAAAGGAAAAAATAAGATCGAACCGGGCCTTGAACTTGGGTTTCAGATAAGGACATGGGCTGACTCGAAAATGGAGAGTAAGTTCAGCAAACTTAGCCTCTATGGTCTGCCAGCAAGCATCACGCCTATGATTCAAAACCAAGAGACAGATTCTGATCACACCGATGGCGATGCACCGCCGGAATTTTAGGGGCCCCCGCGCTATAGGAGACAGCCAAGACGGAGTCCTAGATTGAAGAGAAAGAATTCAGGCCGCTACATATCGGTAATTGATAGAGCACGGGCAACTAGGGGATTTATCAATATCTGTGATATGATGCAGAAGGCGAAACCAAAAGCAAAACGCATGATAAAACCAACACTGGAATACATGAAGACGTATAACCCGCTAACACAAGGTCATGCAGAAGCGGTAGTCTCCACCGCTGGGATAGAATTGACCACAGAATTGCTAGCTAAAATTCAAGAGGAAGCAGCAAGGGCTGGAGAAGTTGCACTTGGCAGTGAGAGCAACTAAGTTAAAAAAAAAAAAATTAAATTGGTAGTGGTTACTCGGTTTTTAAATGAGTCAAAAAAATTAAAATAAAACTCATGTCTTGGAATGTTCGTGGAATGAACGAGAGACCCAAATGGTTGGCAGTCCGACAGGCTATGTTGTTTGAGAAGCCCGACATAGTCACCCTTCAGGAAACTAAACTGACCGTGATTGATCAGCCTATGATCAAAGAAATTTGTGGAAGACGTCTACAGACTTTTGAAATGTTGCCGGCTCAAAGCACTAGAGGAGGGGTTCTAATTGCTTGGAACCAGAGGGTGTTTGACAAGGTACTGTTGCAAATGAATCAATATTCAGTGACAGTCCATTTCAAACACAATTTTGATGGGATAGTTTTTGCCTTCACCGCGGTTTATGGCCCAACCTCGCAGCAGGAACGACCAGTCTTCTTTCAAGAACTTCGGCACTCAAAACCGCAAAATGGGATGCCATGGTTAATCGGTGGTGACTTCAACGTCACGGCTGCAATGGACGAAAGGAATAACAATGAGAACACATGGAGATCAACACTTGCATTTGCCAATTTAATAGCAGAATTGGAACTGTTAAATCTGGCACTATCGGGGAAGACTTATACGTGGAGCAATGACCAATCGCAGCCGCACATGGCACGGCTTGACCGATTTCTGATTTCGGCACAATGGAATGGGATTTTTCCGAATTCAGTGCAGAGAGCAGTGGCCAACACGAGCTCAGATCACTGCCCTATCATGCTCACAGCCATGACAAACTTCAAGCGATCCAGGTTCTTTCGCTTTGAGAATGTATGGTTGCGTTTTAGTGATTTCAAGGAAATGGTGCGAAGTGAATGGGAATCACAGCCAGTGGCATCTACACCACACATTCTGCACAACAAAATAGTGTATTTGCAAAGTAAGATAAAGGAATGGCCACGAATAAAAAATAGGTAATATCAAGGCTCAAATCACTACTTGCAGGAACTTCCTAGCTTGGATTGACAAGGCCAAAGAGGTTAGAGCGCTAACAGGTTTGGAGAAGTTCATAACGGCACTAATAAAGCAAAGACACACGACATTGGCGGTCTTTGAAGAAGATGTGTGGCGGCAGCGAGCACGCACAAAATGGGAGTTGCACGGAGACCGTGGCACCAAATATTTTCACTCAGTGACCTCGGGCTCGAAAAGAGTAAACACGATATCCCAGATTCAACACAACTTAGCTATGTATTCAGATCACAATACAAAAGCAAGGGTTTTCTATGATTTCTTTAGAAAATTAATGGGTACCGAGGCACCAATAACCCCACAGATCCATTGGGAAAATCTATACCCGAACCCGATAGACTTAGAGGAACTAGTACAACCAATAACAATGTATGAGATAGTGACGGCCATAGGACAATGGCCGACAATAAGAGTCCCGGGCCAGACGGATTTTCAAGCGAATTCTACAAAAATTTTGGTGATATGCTATCAATTGACCTTCTGGCGACCTTTAGGCATATTATGGATACGCAAGCAAACCTATACCCGTTAAACACTTCCTACATTGTCCTTATCCCAAAAAAAGAGAACCCGCAGGAACCGGGAGACTTCAGACCAGTCAGCTTACTTCACGGCATCCAGAAAATATTATCAAAAGTATTGGCAAATAGATTGCAGCCGCATATGCCCAACATAATCAGTGACGCACAAACGGGGTTTCAAAAGAACCGCCAAATCACAGAGAGTTACATATATGCCCAACATGTACTGAATTGTGCTAAGAAGGAGAAGACACCGATTGGGATGCTGAAACTCGACATTAAAAAAGCATTTGATACGGTAAGCTGGAGCTTCATGTTACGAGTGATGAAAAATCTGGGGTTTCCGGCCGCATGGATAGTATGGATCAGCAAGTCCATCTTGCAAGGAAGCTCGCAAGTGCTAATCAATGGCCTCTTAGGGAAAAGAATTAGCCTAAGAAGGGGGGTACGCCAGGGGGATCCGTTATCCTCGTCTTTGTTTATTATTGCTATGGATTTTCTTGCGAGATATTTACAAAAACTAACAGCTTCAAGGGCAATAAGGCTGCCATATCGAGGCATGCATCCGTGTCTACTGTACGCGGATGATGCACTACTATTCCTAAAACCGGATGCAAACCAAGCACGGGCGATAAAGATTGCACTTTTGGTATTTCAGCAAGTATCGGTCTCGCAATCAACTTGCAAAAGTCTGAAATAATTGCCCTTAATGTGGAACAACAACAGGCTACACAACTAGTCACAGTCTTGGGCTGCAAACAAGCAAGTCTTCCCTTTACTTACCTTGGCATCCCGTTGTCGGACAAACGCTTGCCCAAAACAACTTACCTACCACTAATACAGAAACTTAATAAAAGGATGGGGGGATGGGCAACGAGATTTCTCTCCATGGCCGGCAGATTGGTGCTAGTAAACTCAATTCTCTCCTCAGTGCCAATTTATTTCATGTCAGTCTTGAAATTGCCAAAGTGGGTAATAAATGAGATCGATGGCATTCGACGTCGTTTTCTCTGGCACGGCGCGTCTGAACAAAAAAAGGGGTATCATTTGATAGATTGGACCAATGTATGTGAGCTGAAATCCATTGGGGGATTGGGTGTGCTGGATTTGCGAGTGTTCAATTACACGCTACTACTCAAATGGCACTGGGAATGGTACACGTCACAGAATAGGCTATGGAAGCAACTATTGTTGAACACAACGTCCGTTGAGCATGGATTGCCCACTACAATAGTCTTCCTAGCACTTCCTGCACAGGTTAGGGGATTCTTCAACTGCTCAACAAGATGGATCCCGGGTGACGGGTCAACAATTTCGCTTTGGGAGCATGATTGGGGTCATGGTGAACTGAGGTGTTTCTTGCCTATTCTATACTCCTATGCATTTGATGGGGATATAACAGTAAAAGATGCGGCCAGGGAAAGCAACATAAGGAGTCTCTTCAGACCAAATTTGTCAGAAGAGGCTCAAGAGGAATTGAATCTGTTGGAGAGCAAACTGGCCTTGCTAAACCTCACACACCAGGGGAAAGATGAGATCGTATGGAAGTGGACGACAATGAGCATTTTTTCGGTCAAAACAGCCTATTTCAATTTAAAGTCGGGTCCCAGAATCAGCCTACACCTCTCAAAAATCTGGGCTGTCAATGCCCCTCCAAGGATCAGGATCTTCGCGTGGCTGGCAATTCAGAACAAAATCCTAACTCATGATAATTTGCAAAAACGGGGATGGGAACTAGTCAGTAGGTGTTTACTTTGCCAAGCAGATGTGGAGACAGCACAGCATTTATTTGAGGAATGTGCCTACATGAAACAGCTATACGCAAAGCTACAAACAATGAGACACACACTGAGTTGGCCGGCAAAACCAACAATGGAAGTGACCAATGTAGACAAGGCAGGAAAGCTCAGAGGAGTGCAAAAAACCATGATACTTATCATGCAGTTTGTTTATGGAAGGAGCGATGCACTCGCAGTTTCACAGATAAACGTAGAAATATGGAGGATTTAATAGATGATATCAAATGGCAACTCCAGCACTATGATAGCAAGGCACAGAAACCGTCACACGGACAGAGGCATGGACTGACAAGTGCTCCTGTGGCAGACAACGCTATTAGTACTGGTACCGATACTGGTACCGGTCATGGTATCTATACTGGTATGGTATCAGGGGATGCGGTGGAAGAAAATGCACTGGGTACAGTAACTGGTAACAAGAACAGTCATCGTACCAGTACTGGTACGAATCAGGTGCTGGCACAACATACAGGGAGGGGGAAATAACGGATGAGTTGACAACTGGCAATATGTAGAATATGAATATGAGGAAAGCTAAAATCAGGAGGGAACTACTGGACCAAAAGGCATTCACATCCGGATGGCATTCAATTTAAATTTTAGGAATTTTCATACATTTTCGCTTTTTCTGTTTATCCTTTCATGCTCAGCTGTTTGAGCACTTTTTATTAGCTTTAAGTTTCCCTTTGTTTATTTTCCTAGGCTTAGCTGTTTGAAAGCTTTCTTGTGTTTTATCTGCTTACAAAACTCTTGTAGCAAAATCATTATCAATGAAATCAAATGTGGGCTTGACTCACATTTTTTCTCAAAAAAAAAAGAGTAATTTCAGAAATCACAAGATAAACATAACGCAGTAAGTCACTAAAGGATAGTGCTTCAAAAATATTAATACTGATTATCAATATGTTCCTTGTTTACAGTGACATGTTAGATGAATTGAAGATTAGTATAAATAAGGAATTTGGTTGCCCCAAAAGAGCTCGGAATGTAACACAGCAATAGGTAGCTCGTTCACCATCTCGCCACACCTGAATTCGTAAACAAATAATACAACTTTGTAAAACAATAATACAGTACATTTCATAGCTATTATTAATTCTAGCTTAATTTAGCAATTTGACAGTAAAACATATTCTTTCATTTACAAAGTATCTTTAATTGCTGATCCAGCAGAAATTGTATAGAAGATATATAAACAAGTACCTCCATGAAGGAATTGTGCCGACTGATAACTCTACCAAACCTTTCGAAAGAGCTTTGTTTCAACTAAAATCTTTAATTCAGGAGAGATGGATGCAGCCGCTCCAAGTATGCATTTGCGGTATGAGAAATCTTCTTCACTATCATTGTTTCGTATTAAGATGAAACAACGGGACCCATCATGCCCATGGCTCAGTCCAACCTATGACAAGACCAATAAAGAAAATAAACTCAATCGAGAGATAAAAAGCATATCTAAAAGAAAATAAACCCATTCAAACAAATTCACTATACAACTTAAACACACACACACAAGGTACCCTAAACAAAGAATAAACTAGACAATAATCTAAAAGAAAGTTCAAATAAGAAATCCAACATTGTAAATGACATATGTAGTTTATATGTCATGCTTAAGAAAAAAAAGGTATCTCCTGTTTTTACTGACAAGTAATACATGACACAGGACCTGTGTTCATGTCCAAACATTGCATATAAGTGTACATATTAGTCACATCAACCTTATAAAGAAATGATGCTTTAGCCAACAGTTGGACAACCGCAAAAGTTCAAACCAAGGTTAAAAGAACAGCCAATTGAAATACTACCAAATCAATAATCTACCTTTATAGCTTTAACACCAATCCCAATCTTTTCATAACGCCTTGGATGGTATAAAAGAGCTTCAATCAGAGATAATCTATCAGTTGCGCTCACACAAGTCTCGATCGGATACCTTTAAGCAAATATAACAAATATTGCTCATAAATTTAATACGGGAAACAAATTATGCAAAAATTATAAATTCACACATATCCGATGTGGTGCACTGGCTAGTTCTGTTATTGTAGTCTAAGGTATGAAGTATTAAAAATTAAAGTTTAAATGCACATTTTGGGGGTTCCAAGTTTCCAACAGATCTCAAATAAGCATATTTGTTTCCGACATAGGGAGAAAAATACAAAAGACGCATTTAATAACAATGGCTGATAGCATATTTTGGGGTCACAAGTTTCCGACAGATCTCAAATAAGCATATCTGACACTTAAATAAAAAGAGAAAAACTCACTGGTGTAAGATATTCTGCAAAGAAGCATGCATATCAAGTATGTTAGCCCAATTGCCAATGCTACGCCGCCGATATTCTGGTGGAAGATCAAGCTGAGTAGTTTTTTTGTCAGCATATCCATGCAAAACTTCATGTCTATAACTTGGAGGCCCTGCTTCCCCATTTACCAGACTACAACTTCGACTTGGCCTTGTTTCATTTGGTAAAAATCCATTGAGGAATTTGTACATGTCATCATACTCTTTGGGTTCATCTTCCTGAAATTGAGAATATTGATACTTTTTTTAGTTGACATGCCGTATACACCTTCACGATCGAAATTAAAATGAAAGGGGATTACTTTGACAGGAAAAATAAGGTCAAAATGACCCCCTGAGCCGATTGAAGGCTCCTTCCCCCAAGAGATCGAGTCTAAAGAGCCAAAAAGGCCATCCACAGATCTCTCTTTTGCTGCAGTAACAAAAGTGGTAGCTGGTCCCTGCATTTTTAATCTCACAACAATCAATAAACACATCTCTTTATTATTTATTTTTTTGTTCAAGCGAAATGATGAAATTCATACAATCAATTAAGAGATCAACTCACTGAAAAACACGCTTGCGAGAATGGAGCTGACAACCCAAGGCGCTTCCTTTGTAATTTCAGCCCGTTACTACTTAGTCCGTGGAATTTGCCACTGACAGAGAGGCTATCAGCCATTGTTATTAAATGCGTCTTTTGCATTTCTCTCCCTATGTCAGATATGCTTCCCTTCAAGCACTGCCATTACATACCAAAATTTTTTATCAAGTACCAACAAATTTTTTCTCTTTGATTCTCTCTATTGCTGGCTTAATTAATTAGGTGAGTAATCGCAAGCTCAACTAATCAGGGGGAAGACAACATCTATAAAAGAAATAATTAACAGCTTACAGTTAGAAAATGGGTCCATGCAGAATCAATACCAAGCACACCAAAAACATCCTGAATTGTATCAGGTTGACTTCTAGTCCAATCGATCAGGTCAACTATCGGGGTGCAAGCATTTTGAAGAGTAGCCCAGAAGTGGCCACTTGCACAAGCATCTGACATTTTTACCCTCAAGAAAAGTTCTCCAGACATGCATTTGATTTCTATCTGCTTAAATTCCTCAAAGCCTGTTTAAGTATCTCATGCCAATTAGGACACATATAAAAATTAAATTTAACAGCTGCATGTCCTAAGTTCTTTTTTGCTAATCGCAAGCAAGTAATCTTATTTTATATTTGCAAACAACATCCAGCATATCTCATCTTTCTGACTAACACTGACATTTTCTGAGATACAAGTTGACACTGTTATTACAAATTAGTTGCGCACAGACAGCTAATTGGCCATTATATTTAGAAGCCTAAGTTTGCATTGAAAGTTTGAAACCAATCCAAAAACCAACACAAGTATTGGGTTGACAATATATGAATTACTAACCAGCTTAGAGGAGAAAAATGAAGAATTTGGATGGTAATTTGGTCTGCATAATGAGTTAACCATGATTTTAACACTTTGGTGTTATTTGCAAATACCCCAATGGGAATTAATTGCAACTATAAAATAGAAGTCCTGGGTCTTATATGCAAGTACGGAAAATATTGGATATCATATGGAGATGATAACAATCTAATTGAAAACCAACTTTTTTTTTTTTCCTGAAAGCTTGGTAGGGGCTACCAAGATTGGACAACCAACTTTTCACCAGCATAAATATAATCAAAATTAGGCCCCAATATATTAACACAATCTGAGCACAAATCAACACAAGTTAGGAAATCATCAGAAACCTTTGACTTGCTTAATGTTCCTAAACAAAATTAAACAACATAATTAGAAATGATTAAAACCTATTTAACTATAAGACTTAGCAGAAGTGGTTTTTAACTATAAAACCTATTTGATCACTATTTAAAAACGATTAAATATGATTAAAAGTTGTCCAATGAAAGTGGAGAAAGAACAATTAATTTCACCTTTTGCAAGACATCTGAGGAGAAGTGGAATCACTTTCAATTTCAATAAATCCAAATCAGAAGATTCAGCAGCTACTACAAGACAAAGTGCTAAATCATCATAACTTCCATCATCTCTGGAAGAACAACTTCTACACCATAAAATTCCCGTCCAAGTTGTTAGTTCAACTGTTTATATAGACCGTTTTAATTAATTGCACATGAACTTCAAAGCACTGTTTACCTCTCAAATATACGCAATGCTGGGAGTTTCCCTTCAGACTTTCTTTTAATTTCATAGTTTGTCACAAGTCGACTTTTGACAGAGTTTAGGCTGATTCTTTTTCTCTTCATGATGTCCTGCTTGTTACATATATAGATCTTAAGATATATAGAGGGACAAAAGAAAATGGAAGTACTATTTCTTCTAAATATTACCCAACAAATACAGAAGCAAATAAAAGAAGATTATTCTTACCTCATTTAGATGAAAATGAACTTCCCAAGGACTATTTCTAAAGCCTTTAGCTTCACGCCCACCATATCTTAACATCCAAGAAAAACATATAAGCAAATCGTCAAAAATTATAATTTTAGAAAAAAAGACAATTTGTTGTATGTATAAACAAGAAATGCCGTAAACTATAATATTTGCCCCTCAAAATTAAGAGTGATTTAGCAGAAAATTAAGACCCATCAAAACTGTGTTCTGTGATCTCAAGCATACAAATATCACATATACTATTTGTGGAGGAACAAATATACAATTCTCAGCATTCACATGACGATCTATGAAAGAAACCAATCAATAGAAAGTAGGACAAAGGCACGAACAAAATCATCACAACGTTGACCAAATCAGAAAAGACAACCGGCTCGAGATGGCTCTGAATTAGTAGAGCAGCATATTCACATCCATATTTGCATTTTTTTACATTGGAAGAGAGATACATTACGGCAGCATGGTCAGTAGCTCCACTCTTGTCACATTTCAGCACTTTCTATAAACCAAATACAAAGGTTAATAGATGACAATATAATGTAAACAGAATAAAAATTCACAAGAGAAAACACGACTAACCTTCAAGTTCATGAGAGGTGACTGCTCCAATCCACCCACCGGACAGTCTAGAGCACCATAGGCTGCCTCAGAGACTGCACTGGCAGCCCAAGCACCAACAGGCGCACCAACAACATCTCTATCATCATCGTCTCCATATGAAAATTGCACAATTTGGCCATAAGCATCTCGCACTGACCCGTCATAGGAAGTATATATATCTCTCAGGTAGTACATCATTTCACGGTTCAGTGTACCGGGGACCTCGGCATTGTCACTGAAGTTTGCCCGCGCTGATATTGAATGCAAGAGGCACTCTAACGGGTTCAGCCCGTCGAGAAATGAGCTTCTGATAACTACATAGAGCGAGCTTTGACCTGGCTCTACCATGGCCTTGTGATTATTCCAAGAAACACAATTTAGGTCACTTGGAATTGTAAATGGAAACTTTCTTACGGGAAGTTGCAATCCAAGACAAAGAGTCTGATGCACGAGTTTTGCAAGATTCATTTTACTCCCCGAACTTATCATTTCCAAGATTGAGTTGCCCTTGTTTGCATGCAGGCTTGCTAACTTTGTTAAGTTACTGAAAACATCCTTGAAAGCCCCAATCGAGATTTTTTTAATCGACAAATTATCTGAAAACAGGTTGGTAAAGTCTTCTTGTTTGTAATCATAACTCATCGAGACAGGCATCATATCAGGGTTCAGAACCAGCTCTTTACACTTCAATGAATCTTCAGCCTCCTCTATTGCTAAGCGAACCTCTTGTTGTAAAATCTTTCGAGAGTTGGAATTAGGAGAGAGGTACAAATCTGATAGAGAAACAGTAAACCCACGCATGGTTAGAAACTCGCACAATGTTTCCTGTGCCCTAAACAGGTGTTCAAGTCCTTTTTTACCGTATCTTCTAAATATATGGTAAAATATGCCACTTTTACCACCTTTTAGCCACTGAGATGTAGAAGGAGATACAAGCTCATCAGCTCCATTAAGACAGGAAGAAAAGAGTTGCAGTCCTGTCCACAGTCTACAATTCGGCACAGTCTCTGACTGAGTCAAACAAAACATTTCCAATTGCTGGAACTTGTACTTACTTAAATATGTATCACTTTTGGTAAGTAAATAAGCCGCAAGTAGACTATCATGTGACAAGGAAACAAGGCTCCTTCCATCTTGTGAGTTAAAAAGCTGGTTGTCAATACTCACCAACTCACTCAACTCAGCCCGGCAAGCGAGTGACTGCGGTACATATCCGTGCAAACAATCCCCATCAAAATCTCCAAGTAGAGGAATGCAATTAACTGGGTTAATGGATAGGACATTTTCAGTTGGGAGGATCTTCACTGTTAATCCTATCAGTGAGTGCTGGTGCACTGAAGGTGGCCGATTAATTAAGATAATATCTCCATTCTGTACTGGCCGGTAAACAATATCACCAATTTGAATTTCTTTATTTTTCTTCAAGGTAATCAACTTACCATCCCGTCGAGCCTGAATCTGTTTTGTTATGAAACATTTCTCAAAAATCGAGCGGAGCTTTTCTAAGTTATAGGAATTGATGTGCTCGGTTATGAGAAGGTTTCGTGCAACTTCAGCATTAATGCCAATTTCACTGAGTTTAACTTTCGGATCACCAACCATGACCATTCGAAAAACATGATCTGATCTTTTGCTAAGAAGTACATCCTTCAACCATCTCACGCCGTGAGAAGCGCCAGGTGCAGGTGTCCGTTCTCCATTTGATTGTTGCCTAGAATGTAGCTGTTAAGTGCAAAATTACATGCATACCATGAGGATAATTGAGTGTCAGGGGAAAAAAAAATATGGATACTTGATGTTGTGCTTTAAGGATACTGTTTTCCATTTTTTCTTTGGCTTTCTCTTCCTATTTATACTAGCCAAAAGAAAATGCCTAGGAACACTAGAGGAATACAGTGACAACAAAAAAAAAGCAAACAAAGTTCCTAAAAGCACCCCAAAAATGAAGTCCATAAAATGGATCAAGAAAAGGTCAACCAGGTAATTGGATACAAGCAGTTCTGCTCCACCAGAGAGCTATAAAAATCAGCAGCCAAAAATGATAGGATACCATGATCAAGAAAAGTACCTTTGATGCATTGAGGCACTCCATCGTACAAGTTGTCACATGAGATCCGGCTCGTGCCTTGAACTGAGCATGTTGGCGAAGTTCGTCAATTTTCTTAGATGAATCAATAATCTTTTTATAAGCCTTTGTGCGCTCATCCTATATAATAAAAAAAAAGCAAATATGAATGAACAAATAAGTATATAATAAAAAAATATTGATAGACAGACAAGTGAGCAAACGAAGAAGAAGACTTACAAAAGCCAATAAGGGACCATCAGCATAAGCTCGGTATGTCTCTGACACACGGTGGTTGTTAGCAGTAACAGGTATAGAAGAGAGAAAAATCCAATCTCTTTTTGATATCAAACTTTCTATAATCTTTTTATCCAGTTTTTTCAACAAAGTAAAGGCCTGGGAAAAAAGTTCATTAACCATATAAGAATACACAAACCAAAATTGCATATAACTTTAGTACGGAGCAGTATTCTCTAGCCATTACAAAATTTAATGTCTATTCCGAAGGCACAATATTTACCTGGTATGGTGTAAGTGTGATTTTCAACTTGTTAGGTTCTTGCTGTTGCACATCTCTTGGTACAAACTCCCAAAAATCTCCTGCAAGGACCTCATCAAGGCCTCTATTTTGGTATCTTTTCGGGAGTTGTTTTTCTGCTATTTCGGCCATAATTTGGAGGCTACGTCGGCCATCCAAGTCTCGAGACAAGACCTTGAACCTCATCATTGGATACCATTTCACTGAACTCTTCTACTTAAATAGATAGCAAACTTATAATTAAATGTGGTCAAAGAAAGTAGAAATTCACTTTATTGAAACAGATTCGTTGACTTACCACACAGTATTTGCAATTGGACTTTTTTCTCTGTGAAAAAAGAGTTAAAATAAATAAATAACACAAACCGTCAGAAGAAAGTTTAAAGGAAGAAAAAATAATGCTTTTGCTTCCTTTTGTACATCAGTTTTGTACAAGTGTTACCTTTACAACAGTTTTAACACAATCAAGATTTATTTTCTTCTTAGCTCGAGAAAAGTTATTTCGAATAGCTTTAATAAGAGCATCGCATCTCAAATCATTGACTTCAAAAGAGATTGTACCCTGCACGAATCAAATGACAAAACTAATATAACAATGAACAAATTTAAGAGGCCATAAAACAAATCTGGACTATATCAAATAATACCACACAAAAACAAAGAGAACTTTGGAACAACAACCTTTTCAAAATCTTGCTTCAGTGAGAGGCAACTAGGGCAGATTTGGTTCAAAATTTGAACAACTTCCGCAATAAAATAGGGATGATATATTGTCGCTGGTAAATTGATGACACCAAAGTGACCTGAAAGTATCAGTATAGAAGTGAAATTAATTTAGCAGAAGGATTTCCTTGTATGCATGCTATATCAGCTTCAATAACGAGTATATATTACAACATGGTACAGTAGCAGTAAAGGCACTGGTTGTGACAGTACTAGCGAGTATATAAAAGTTAATATGTTTCTGTGACTTAAAGACATGATTCATTATGCCTGAAACAACATGTAGAATGCTTATAGCTATAATCAATACAGTACAAAAAGTTCCACTTTAATCATTTTATTCATCTTTTACTTAAAAAAAACTGTACTCACACAAACAAACACACAGATAAAAAACATCAAACTTAAGTTCATACCATTGCAATCTCGCACATCTTTGGATCCACATGTAGCACATTTTTCCTGCAAACTATTTGGCAAACCTAACTTTGGATGACTGACGTCATCTTTCTCCGACAATGTAAAGCTACTGTACTTTTCCTAAAAAGAAAATTTTGAATTATCCTTTAATACTGCAAAAGTAAACTGTTTACGAAATACAAATATATAGTGTGTCATATATTATCTCAGAAAAATTGCGATGACTCAAAAAGATCTCACCATTTCAGCACTGCTCATAATGTCAAACTCAATTGCAGTGACTATACCAGATTGCACGACCTGCTCAGTAATGGGCTCCTCTGCCATTTTAAAATTAAACTTTTAAACCCCTGCACAAAAAAATAAAGAAAGGAAAATTATTAAGGGATATGCAGATAACTGTAGTTGTGGTTACAATAGGTAGCTTTAATCTGGAGGCCAAAATACAGTAACTGCAGCTGTATGTCCAGTGTTTAAATGTAAAGAGGTGAAACTGCTCCAATTGAAGTTTTGAATATTTTGATTGATGTGATTAAGAAAAGTAAGTATTATTTTAAATTAAAAGTAGCATGACATGAAGCATTGTAGCACTCAACTCGAGCAATAGCAGAAACAAAAGCATACATCCATTAATTATAGGAATTTTGTTAAAGCAATCGGACCATCACAGGTAACAGCCATGCTTTAGAAATCCGTCATATTAGCTATCTTTCAAGTCAGTTGTACTTGTTCCCAAAAGTAAGTGACGACAGTGGAAATCAAATTAGCAATTGATCCTAGTGATAAAGTTATACGAAAATCACCCTAACGAAAGAGAAAGATGGCCTGAATCTTTGGTAATTATTCAAGATTAACATGAAAACAAAGAAGCGGAGAGAACGAGGGGATTAATTTTGCATTTATGAGGAAAATAAATAAAACGGAAGCAACCAACCAACCTTCTCTCCTCTGTTGAGGGAGGGGTTTAAGAAAAACCCCAGTAAACACTTGACTTATGGAGAAATGAGAAGAACAGACAGGGAGGGAAAAAAAGATGGAAACTAAATCTTCGTCCCTTCGTCTTCCCAATCTCCGATTTTCCTTTTCTTATTTTTCATGTTTGGAAACTCTATGAGAGCTTCATTCTCGTTATAGTTTCTATAAAAACTATTTCCGCAAAAAAAACTTCCCTAATTTATTTCCCTAAAACTGGTTGACATTGAGTTGGTGGACGAATACAGGCATACTGAGAGATTCTTTTTTCTTTTATTTTTCGAGGACCTTTCTAAAATATGAAAATTGAGGTCCTTTTCTTCAGATTTAACTAAGTCAAATAATGTTCTCAGTAACTTTTCAAATTTATTGAGATTCAAATTATTTAGAATATGTTGCCACTAATCTGAATATTTAGAATATCATTTTTCTGACAAGTCTGAGGTGTACGAATTGAAGGTAGACCAAGAAGGCGCAGAGAATCTGGCTTCCCGAATTTAAAGGTTGCTTTTCCGGGAACCGAACCGCACATATTCGTATCCTCTGCATTAACTAAAAAAAAAATCTTTTGAGTTAATGTATCCAGACTCTCTGATTAGCTTTAAGATTCGTACAAATTAGATCTACACTTTTAAAGGGCCCCTGAATAATAGAATGTGGCCAGATTGACTCTTTTTTTAAATCAGACGGTCAAAATGCGTTAACTCAAAAGATTCTCTGCTTCTGAGTTAATGCAGACGATGCGGACTCGAAGCGCCCGACACTAAATTACGCATCCTTGGGGTCCCCATTATCATATTCATAGGAGAAAAGAAAACGAAAGGTCCCCTCTTTCGGCATTAATTACGCATTTGCCAGCTACAACTACTCTCAGTCAGGTTAGCGGAGTCCGTACCCCCTAAACTAAAGTAACTCAATTTTTAATTTTGATCTGGACCGTCCAATTAGAAATTCGGATCAATCCGGTCCGTGGTAAAACACACGGTGCTCCTTTAATATTCGTGTTAGAGCAGCTCGGAAGGTCAGGATCAAAACTCAAAAATTGATTTACTTTAGGGGATCATTCAGGTTAGCGTGGATACTTCAAAGTACAGACCCTTATTACGTATGATATATCTATCTTTCGTTTGGTTCGCATAAAAAGAATGAGTGCAAGGAGACTCGCCACACAGTTGGATGCACCACAGTATCACAATATGATGCATGATGCTGATACTCTAGGTGGAGGTGTTCAGGTGTCAGAAATTTTTTGGCATTTTCTCGGGGGAAGCACCTAAACTTGTTTGGGGTTTATTGATGTAGGGATTCGGGTAACATATTCTAAATAATATGTTGCCACCTCAGACTTGTCAGAAAAATGATATTGAGATCCATAGTGATTGAGTCGCCTTGCACTCAGATATTATAAAAAATGATATTCTAAATATTCGTGATTACAGGAGGAAAGAGTGATAACGAAAAAAAAAAATCGTGGTTACAGGAGGAAAGAGTGATTGATTCAGACTTGAGATCCATAGTCCATACACAGTCGGAATTTATGTGAAAGAAAACATCGTCCCCTTATAAGTTGTTAAATAAATATATTTCACCTCAAAAAAGAATTAAATATATTCACTCCTGAGTCCTGAGTGAGGCAAAAGATGCACAGTGCGGATTGCTCCGTACTATAGATCTCTATCTGAATATATAATTGCAGATAGAGTGTCCATGGGTACGATACGGATAAAATTGAAGCATTTTCATACCCATACTTACTAAGAATTAATTTTATTCATATTTTATCCATATCCATTAAAAAATTTTCTTATTCTATTTTACCTTTATCGTTAAAATTAGCGGGTAACGAAACGGTAGCGGACGAATAACAAATAATACTAATATAATAGTTTATTATTTTTATAAATAAACTATCAAAACTCATTGTGTCATACATATGCAATCACAATTAGTAATATAAAAATCAAAATACAATTATACAATAAAATCTAACTAATAGTAAAAATAAAATAAAAAACACAAATATCTCTTCTAACAAATTTAATTCGTTAACTAAATAACAAAAGATTAAAAAAATATGTTTAACATAATATTTTTCTTACAACAAAACAAAAGGCATACATTTTCTCATGATATTATTGATGTAGGGATTCGGGTAGGTTATTAGTGCAACAATTCGATTCAATTCATGATTCATTTACTATCCGAAAATCAGAATCCATGTATAAAACTAATTCCAAGATTAATAAAGAATTTACCACTAGACGCGCAGCGGATATCTTCGTCTAGTCATAAAAGCAGTCACCCTTCTCTGTTCCTTCTTCCTGTCAGATGCACGCAACAACGATAGCAGATGCGTCTCTATCAGTATCCACACGAACAGATTGACAAACTTCCGTCAGTTGATGTACTAGCACCACACAGACAGCCCTATTCGAACTTCTCTATTTTTCTCTCTTTCGATCTGGTGGATATCTGGTTTAAAGTGAACAGTAGCGAATTTGATCTGATGTACTCATATATATAAGCAGAGGTCAGTTCGCATTGCACCACTTGGTTGCACCTATTGGCTGCATCTATCCAGATCATTAGAGATAACAGCAGAATTTCGGCCCATATTGTTTTAAGCCAATATGGTTTAATCCATATTCAATTTCATAATTAACTATTAATTATGGCCTGTAGGACACTTCTAACAATTGAAAATCGAAAAAAGTTTGGTTTGACTATTTTAGTTCGGTTTCAACCGAACCGACGTTTGAACACCTCTAATCATGGATTCGAAATCCAAATAGAATAAATCTTTTGTGACATTTGACAATACTTGAACTAGATCTTAGACTTTTGCTATTTTAACTTTCAAAATTAATTTTATAGACGTTGTAATAGTCAAACTAACAGTTTTTTTTTGACATAAAAAAAATCGAAATCCCATGATAATCAATGATCATAGTGACCGTATTTAACTGCTAATTTATACAACCAAAACTAGAGGGTAAAACTTAAGGGCATGTTCGGCGCACAAAAGGGAATGGGCACGGATACGGTAATTGAACTAATTTTACTGTGCGTATGGAAAAAAAAAAATTCAATCAGACTCAATTTTTTTTTTCCCACGGGCACAATATTGTGTCCGAACGGGCCCTAAAAGTATAACCAGATGGCAGGAAAAACTATTTGTAACGGTATACAGTTGTGGACCATTATATGTTCAATTTTCCAAAAGAGAAAAAAACCCGGAGAGCATATAAAGTATGTGTTTAATTTTCTCTGAAAACGCATAGGACTGAACTTAAGAGTAACGGTTTTAAACGTCATTGACTTTTATGAACCGTTATGCATGCGTTTCAAAATATCCTTAAATAATCTATCCATAAATGTTCTTGAAATTATCATGACATAACATATTTACATACTTCTGAATACTTGAACTTGGTTTTTGGACTTTAGCGATATTAATCTTCCAAATTGTTAATGCAATTTGCAAACCTAAAATTGATATTTCAAGGAAAATATTAAATTCATCGACATTATTTTGAGATCGTTAAATCATAGTTAAATTGAAACCAATTAATACTTACATTTCTAATATTAAATCGCAAGGATTAATTAGCATATCATAAAAGAAGAAATTAAGTAAAAAGAGAAGGAAAAGAACATAACGACTAACTCTTCCATGAGGCCCCCTTCAAATCCATTTTCAAACTCTTTTCAATATTTATAGTAACAAACAATGGTGTATCTTGCTCTAAAATTTTGATATAAAAAAATACGTCAAACGCTCCCAATTAATCACAATATCACAACAAAATGGTAATTGTACATTTGGTGATTATACCTACATTATAAATTGTTAACACATATACTACCAATTATTTATAACTACACTGTTAGGTGTTTATTCCTCTTTCAAATTTAAAATAACTGTTATTTAAAGTTGTACAATCAAGAGTGTTTATGCTTTTACTATACGATGTTTAAGCTTGAACATGTTTAAAGTTGTATTGTTAAGCGTTTATGCTTCAACTTCTCGGCGTTTAAATTTAAAGTGTTTGGTTTTTATAATTATATTGTTGTATGTTTATGCCAATTCATTAGTGTCTTTGTGTAGAAATTTGTATAATAAATGTATCTCTTCAATATTAATGACAATGAGAATATGAACTTAGGAATATGGCAAGATAGAAGGGGAAAATGCGAAAATAAATGTTTGGTAAATACTAAATAATGAGGAAATGGTGAACAGAGGGACTATAATAAGGGAGAAGGAGTAGGTCTAATGGGCATCGGACCTACTTTTAGGTCCAATGAGCTCTAATACCGTCTAATCCGTATTAAGATCTGTGCGCGTGAAAAATTAAAACAAACATGCACAAATTTTAAAGCAAAGCGTACGTATCTTAATGCGGATCGGACGGTAATGGAGCCCATCGAACCAAAGTAGGTCCGATGGACATTGGACATACTCTGAACTCATAAAAAGATGTTGGACCAAAATGCACAGGAAGAGAGAGGAAAGAGAAAACATAAAAAAAATGCACATGAAGAGAGAGGCCCAGAGTGAGTATCTTCTTTAAAATTGTCACACCCCAAATCCGAGGTGCAACAGCCTATCGTGATATTTCCAATTCTGTACACACAAGGCATTGATTTTTTTATGCATTACCAATATTACCCATTACATTAATCTCACACCACAATGTTTACAAGATATATCTGACATTAGTGGTGGACGATGCTAGAAAAATACTCTTTGCATCCTGTCAGGTACCACAACCCAAAATACCATACTTTTGTTTGGCCCTGCTGTCAATTATAAACCCATAAACGTCTCTCTTCGTCTAACAAACCTATAAAACCCACAAAGGGGGAGGGGTTAGAAATAACAACGATATTTCTCAATGCAGAATTTGATTCGGGCTACTGGATTCGTAATCCATATCCAGAATTAAATAGCTGCAACATGATATCAATTCAATTTCTATAATAATGAATGCAATGCTCATTATTGACAGTCAAACAGTAATAATAGAAATAACATTAATGAAAATCAAATAACTATAATCAGGAATATTTGAGTTCTAAATTTATGCAAATACTAGGTCGGGTAACACAAACAGATACCATCCTTCTTGCCTATGCAGACACCCACCATCAACCCACGTCTGCCTTTACACATACCCGTAGCTGTCGTGTTTGGCTTATACCATCCTATTCAGTCTGGTATATAGTCAAACATTCAAATTCGATAATTCAATTCAATGATGCGTAATTCAATAGTATAAACAATATTGTCACCACTCGTAAGTAGTAACTAGCAATAGATGTTTACCACAGTTTTACTATCCTTACAGTCACAATTTACAATATCCTCTACTCAACCGGTACTGGGTTCAGTTGACCTAGACTTTGCGCATAAGGGTCATGGGTCAAAGACTAGTCATGACCTAGACTTTGCAGTAATCAATCAATTTAATAAAATTCGGTAACTGTGGAATCACTCAATTGTTTAAAACAAGAAACATACAATCGATAAACTGTACCAAAATGAATAGTCATCACACTTACCAGTAATTCGGTTTTATTTATATTATGTTATGCATATGATGCAACAGTTCAAATAATGTAGTCAATCAATTTATTCAACATGCAAAACTAATATCAATTTAATTCTTAAAAATGAATATTGAACCCCCGCACCTCATCACATGCATATAGTGCGTAGAGGATTTCTCAAAAAAAAGAAAAAAAAAAGAAACGAGGACAGCAGTGTCAGGCCTCTGCAAGATTGGACTGTCTCCATCAGTCCATCTCCATCATTATATTTATTTATTTATTCATCTGTACTAATACATTACTGTCTGAGAAACAGGATCACACATGCATTACCACATTCTTTATTTTCAGCTCATTTTTTAGGGTCGTCCTTCCTGAGGGTATTATAGTAAATTAACTATCAAGAAAGATAAGGCAGCTTCGGCCTTTGGTCATCCTGAAAATTTCTCAGCTTCAGTATCGGTATCAGTAGTATCGACTCCCCAAAGGCCCAAACCAACCAAGTAGGAACCATTAATAGAAGTCAGAAAAATCTAATGATGGAGATTTCGACTTTCTACTCATTTAACATCCCAAGACCAAGAGTGAATAAATTTCGTATAAACCCAATGAAACCTGCAAATTACAACTTGAAAAGAATACCAATAGTTTTCTCATCAGACACCATATCTGATCAGACTGATCCTACTACTCCACTTGAGAATATATACAAAGTCGAATTTAAAACTCTAGAAGGGTGCAAATTGGGTATTTGGAGGTACCCTATTTTCGAATACAATGCAAAAGGAGGAATTGGCAATGGAATTGGAATTGGAATTGGGCGAGAGAAAAATGACATAATTGATGTGGATTTTGACGTGGACGATTTGTATATTCCTCCATTGAATGGGGAGACAACAAAGTTTCTTGGATTGCCATTACCGCCTTTTCTGAAGATTGATATAGTGCCACAGATTCTTCAAGGAAACATAAACCCTGCAAGTGGTAAGGTGGGTACTTCTAAAGCTTAATTCTATTTGTGAAATTGGCATAAGCTTAATTCTCTAAAAGCTTATATATGTGCAAACAGGTTCATCTTGTGTTCAAATCAAGGTTTTGGTTCTCGGTAGGAAGCATCTACCAAGCACCTCCCTTGTTAGTAGAAACTGTGCTTACATCGGAGGAGTCTGTTGGTACCATAAGAAGTGGAATTGGGGAGAGAATGAATGAAAAGGGAAGGTGCAAGCTTGTTGGTGTTGCCGTTGTCGACCCCATTACCGACACTTTCATGAACAATTTCCTCAGATTACCAACAGAATGCATTGCATACTTGAATGCAGTTATCACATTCTCCATTGCCAAACCTAATTCTTAATTTAATATTCTTTTCAGTTTCCTTCCTTCCAATTTTTATTTTCAAAAGGTAACCTATAGTTCCAAATAGAAAAAAACACTAGTTGTAGAGTATGTCCAAAGATTTGATTGAAATATAGTACGTACATACCTTTTGTAATATATCAATCGAGAATTCAATTACCAACCAAATTGTTCCAAGCTATTGGTACAGTTGATTCAATGGTATAAATTGGTTCTTATAAAATTGCAATAAAAGATGCATTACACCTCCTATTGGTTGAGAGACCGAAACATCAGTAAGACATTACTACAGACCTATACAAAATTCGATATTCAAGCCGCATAGCTTTTTAAGGGAATGCCACTGACATTACTTGTCTTAGTGTTCAAGCCAAAACTTTCCGTAGATAAGCAGTCAAATACCATATTCTAGATCATACAATTACACAAGCACATGGATCAGTACCATGCTTCTCAAAAATAAAAATTGTCTTGATATACTAAACTAATCTGACGGTGCATTCTCCTTGATAGTATCGGCTAACTTAGCAGCCTCTTCACCATTTTTTAATTTCAACAAATAAGTCCGCGTCACAATAGTGCCTGTTTCATCCTAAAAAAAAAAAATTAATGTATTGTCAGTACTGCACACTATTAATTATGAGATTTAACTCTCTGAAGGATATAATAATTAGCCCGTAACATGAATGCATACCGAAGTGTGGAATACAGTAGCAACAGTGTTCTTCTGTATATTTGTCTTTATTCCAGAGTAAATCAAGGCATTGAGCAAAATTTTTCCGACCTACAGCAAGATAAGATGAAAAAGAAGCTAACCAGTCATACATGAATAATTTCATCACTGCCTCCAAAAACATGAACATACCATGGATATTTTGGAAGATAAAATGAGAAAGATCTTATCTGCCATTCAAAAATTTCAACTGCCAACTATAACTGTCCTCTACTAATTTCTTTAGAATACCAAAATAACCCCTCTGTTCTTCCTAATTACTGTCCAAATAAATAAGAATGGTGGTCAGCATCCTACATATCTAACTACTATGCGTGCATCAAATTTTGCGTCTTTCAGGAGCCGAGTATAATCTGATAATTTTTGCAAAAACTACAGTATGAATGTGTCCAGTATTTAAAACAGACCAAAGCAGAGGTTGCTAAATGGAATACGAGAATTCACGCAAAACAAACGCTAAGTAACTAAGTATATTGAAGGAACATACATCATTTCGAATAACAATTGTTGGCTTAGACTCCTTTGTAGCTTTATTTGCCCCTTCTTTAGTCTTGATCGAAAGGTGTCCAACACCCATATCTTTCCAACCCTTCTCAGTGATGTTATCAGGCTGTAGTTGCATTAAAAAATGGACAAAAAAAGAGAGAAAACCTAAGGTTAAATTCTTGAACAGCAAAATAAAATGCAGAAACAGTTTAACCTTAAATTTCATGTATAGCCTCTCAAAACACATAATGTCAAGGGTACCCCAACCAAAAAAACACATTATATAATAAATGTCCTTGTAAAACTAGTAAAGTATCATCAACAGGCCATCTCTGATAGTGCAAGTTCCTTTAATTTAACCGATATCGACATGACATTTAAGTTTATTTACAATAAAATTACCAGGAGTTTTCACTCTTGAAAAATAAGAATAATCTAGTGATTACAGCATTAACAGGCCATCTCTGATATTTTGATGGCTTTGCAGATGTATTCATGATATTTCAAGTTCTGCAGCAACATATTATATTGAGGTTTTGCAGGGGTATACATAAATTACCCCTGAAATAAAAAAATGCTGATAGTAAATAATGTAGTAAAATAAAGGGTACCTTTATATAAACCTTGCATTTGGCTTCGTGAACAACTACAACTCCTATCTCTTCACTTTTCTTCACAGAAGGGCTACTTGGCTTCTGTTCCTCTGCTTTGTAAATATTTTTAACAAAACGAAGAGAAGACATAAAAGAAAACAAAAGAAAAGAAAAGAAGATCAATTAATAGGGTAACAGTTTCATAAGTGAGACCACTTCCTAAAATCAAATCCTTTAATTAGTGAAACATCTAAAAGATGCAGTAAATTATTCCATGGTCCTTTATATTTAGTTTTTTTTTTTAATTTACCTTCATCATCTTCAGCAGATGCTTCCGTGTTTGACGTAGTTGTGCCACCACTTTGCATTCCTGAAAACAAGGTACAACTCTAAGATACATCCACTATACATATGCCTAGTAAAAGAAATACAAGAAGAACAGAACTAGGAGTACCAGAAAAAGAGTAAGTCGAGCCAAATAAAGGAGTGGAGCTCTGTACACCAGAACTCTGTTGTGCCATTGAAAAGGAAAATCCAGTAGAGAATGAAGACTGTGCCTGTGTACTAAAGCTTGAACCTGAATTTGGCGCTGCGGAGAAGGAAAAATTGAAAGGTACCGGGGGCTTAGGGAAACCATTGCTCACATCAGCCTGTTGTGTCACCTTGCTCTCCTTCTCACTAGATGAACCTACAGATAATAATTATTTCAGAATTCAAGCTTAAACCGGGACAAAACTGTAAATGGATCATATTTATGACGAACAGTGTATAGCTATTAGATATACACACAGACACATAGAAACTCACAATCAATTTTGTTCCAAAGGAAGATAGTAAATGGCGAATATGTTAAGAGTTGCATTCATTTTCTAACTGAGAAATCAGGGGTTTTATCTTTTTCTGACTGCAAGGCACAGATTCTGCCATTCAACAATACATCAAGAGTAGAGGACAAAAGTTTTGAGTAATTAGGGATTCTGCTATTAGGAGGCCACATTTGATCAGGTACCATTGTGCCAAAGGGCATGGATGAACTTTGTAATTTGCATTTTATAAAAGAACACATGAAACCTTGCAATCATGCAAGCAATAATATCAATAATGGCAACACATACTTGAAAAGGAAAATGGGGTAGGCGCAGGCTGCTTTACAAAACCATTGCTAAAATCAAGTCGCAAAGAAGGCTTGCTCTTCTCGACTAGAGAGTCCTTTTGGTCGTTGGAAGGACCTAATTTTAATTTTCATACAGTTATTAAAAATTTAACAATTTTCTCAATGGAAACCAGGCACAGAATCTTACAAGAAACTTACTGGTAGAAGGCGGCTTCTGAAAAACAGAAAAAGGTGCTGCTGAACTTTGTGGGCTGGTGGTCAGAAAAGATGAATTTGTTTGCGGGCCTGGTTTTGTGGACACGGTACCAGATTCAGATTGTACAGTGGCCTTGTTATTTTCTTGCCCACTAGAAAGAAGCTTCTTTTCGCCGAAGAGACCCGACTTTGCAACTACTTTAGATTTCTCGGAATTTGCCTTGAGCCAATCAACCACGTCCTTGAATTTCTCCTGATAAGACAAAGGTCAAAGGGCATAATAAAATATTACAAGTTAATTAGGAGGAAAAAATGTAAGTTGCAGTATCAAAAAGGATTACCATTATGTGTGAAGCATGAGATAAATAGTCCCTAACACCATCTTCCCACAGTTCATCAGGATGATTCTGCAACTGGGATTGCACCCAACTGCCGTACAAAATCAAAGCCATGAATTAGGTGTCAGCGGATACATCTTGAAATTTAATAAAGTACAGAAAAATGATATACAACAAGGAAATATGACCTGGCAAATTGGGTGTTAAGAGCCCTGACGTACTGGTGAGATGACTCAGCTCTTTTTGGGTCTAGAGATGCGGGCTCAGCCGTCAGATTCTGATTGGAGGACTCCGCCTTGTGAAGTCCAAAGGATGGTGCTTCCATTACTCTCTTACTTGGTAACTGCATTAATTTTTACATGTTACAAACAGACAGCATTTAGTTAAACAGTTAAAGCCAAGTGTGTGTGTACTCTACAATAATAGGCTAGCAATTATAAGCTCAACCTTGATAGCAAATAGAGCTAGCTGATAACCAAAAAGATTACAGATGTTCCACTAGATCTAACCTTGTAGCAATTGTGATGACAAATTGCCTCCCAAAAGATTTAATTAACTAAAAGAGGAGTTTACAAATCGCTTAATGTAAAATAATCATGAATTAATAAATGGATGCAAAAGACCACCAGAGAGGTAATAAATGGAAGAAATAATCATGAATTAATAAGTTAAGTTATATCTATAGAGATTAGAGAGTAACATAAACTCTAGGGTTTTAAGCTCGCTTCAGAACAAAACTAAAAGAGGGGTAAAGTACCAACAACAACAAGTTTTCAGAGAAATAAAAATAAAAGAGGGGTACAGAGTACAGACAGTGGAGGTGGAGGGATCGGAGGAGAAATCAGAAAAAGCGGGACGCTTGGCACCTCTCTTCATCATATCTATATCTATCTCTATCTGCTACAAGTAAATTTCCAAAATCCAACAGCCTCCGATTGTGGAGGCCAAAAGGACAAGTTGCAAAAGGAGGCGGAATCGGGAATCAGAACCCCAATTAAATTAAATTTAATTAAATTCGGATTCTTTGGCTTGGCAAAGCTTGCGGTGCGGCGGGGTGGAGGAGAATTGGAGAAACGAGAGAAAGGAAAGGAAGTCAGGCGGAAAGCATCTTCCCTTTTTCTTATGAGTTATGGGCCGGGCTTTAAGAGGCCTTTTATTTAATAATTATCAGGAAATCAAATATAAAGATTTTATATCAGGCCTCCAGTCCAGGGAGTAAGTAAGTAGTTCCAAGTTTCAACGAATTCTACCAAAGATTATTTTGGCATTATCAGGATTATTTTTCTCCTCTTTGGCAATGAAAGAGTGGGTGGAACGAGTTGTACATATAGTTACTTACTTTATATTTATATGTTGTTGGTGCTCTCTTTCTTCTACTCCTCTTCTCCCTCTCTTTTCTGCTTCCCACACTAGCGGCTCTTTATTGGGACCTCTGAGTGGTGACTGTCACAGTCTTATTAATTCAGTTTCTGGTTTGGTTTGATTCAATGTCTCTATTGAGACTTCTGAGTGGTGACTGTCCTGGCCCAGTTGATTTAGTTCCGGCTCTGGTTTGATTCAGTGCCTTCTATGCTGAAGTCTGCCAGCAGGACAACTATGCGTACAGAGAAAACCATCACTAGACTCTTACCATTTTCATCAAGCAAGGATAACCAAAATTGTGTCCACAAGATACATATATCACTGTGTGTTTTAGTTTGTTTATAGCTGAATGCTTTCTAAGACATTTCTTGTCTGATCTTATATAACAGCTGGTTTATAACTCTTTAAGTTAATAAAATTGCCTACGGATTTTTCTGCCAAAAAAAAAAATTCTAACAAACATTTGCACTACACACTCGCCATCAATATCAATTTCTTGGATCCTATATATGTAAAACCCATGTGAACCCACCCATATTACTGCCCTGACGATGAACACAGTCAAACTTTATGGCTGAAATTATTGGTCTCTGGGACTGAGAGAGAATGAAAACATTAATTATGCAAATACAAATTAAGAAGCCTTCATTTCCCCCTTTGGTTTTTTATTGCCACCTTATTAATGAATATATACTACCAACTTGCACTGAAATACTCAGAATCTCTTACTAACTAGCTAAATTATTAGCTTCACTTCCTACCTAACTAATCAATTCAAGAAGAACAAATTAATTGTAAAGGAAATATTGCGCTAGGAATTTCTTTACCCAAAATCTATGGTAGCAAGTTGCTACCAGACTAACTTAGTACATTAATTCTGGAATTTACATACACCATACCAAGCCATCTCTCACTCCCAAAGTAAATAAATAACAAATGCATGTAACAAGTACCTACACAACCTAACAAAACACCAACTCTCCTACAAATTCATCCATCAAACATCCCAAAACCCCGCTCGTCAAACACACTGCTACTTCCTGTTGCTCCTCAAAGCATGATCTAAATCGTCCATTCCAATCCATCTGCCCAATCTCCATTTCGCCACAATTGTCCCGTTGCTCCCAGCAGTCGCTTTGACTTTCAATCCACTTCTTTGCAGCATCTACCAATTTTGTTGCAAAAGAATCATTTCGAGTGTTACAATTTAGACCTTCTACAAAAAATTCCAGAAGCAGCTTCTCAATGCATCCCTCTATCCTAATAGGCGAATTGGACTTGATATGATTAAGCAATTTCCATGCTTGCATCTCAACAGTGGTTTCTTCTTCATTAACATCATCATCGTCTGATGCTGGATTTCTACTAGATTCTTCATCAACATCCGAGAATTGGTTGTCAAGGTTCACAGGCACCAGCTCAGCTAGACTCTCAAACCGCCGGATCTTCTGTAGTAGTGCTTGCCTTGCTCCTGATAAAACAACAAAAAAAGGGAAACATCAGTTAGAGAATGGTAGTGACAAGTTTGTTATTTGGTTCAGCAAAATCTAAAATTTGCGGTTCGGATAAATTTTGAGATTAGTTTGTTATTTCATAATGCAAATAATTAAAATGTCAAAATATTAATATTTTGATAAATAAATAAATATTTCATAAATGACATGTAGTCTGTACAATTCGGCAAATTCTAAAACAGTACGAAAAGGTGATGAAAAAGAATAATACGTGTATAATATATGGATAGTAGTTACTCGGGAACATTGTTACAATTAGAGAAGACAAAGATGTACTGTAGGAACAGTAGAAATACAATATATATAGGTTGAACTGTGTAGAGGAAGAAAACAACGTAAGAGAAATTGTTTGCTAGAAGAAATATGACGAGGTACACATGTGAAAGGGCATTAATTAAGAAATGAACAAAAGGAGGTGCTGGGTACCACTTAATTTGATTATGTATGTATTAGAGTAAATGACAAATACGTACAAGAACAGGTTGACGATCATGTACAGCCTCTAGCTATAATTACACCCAATCAATCATGAATTGAATGCACTTTAAAATCTGCACAATTGCCATTATTATTTTTAATTATAAACTCCTTAAAGCCCGAATCCAATTAATTTAAAGTTACTTTACTAAAATAAAAAATATTTAATGACGCTTTACCCATTATCTAATAATTAATGATAATGATACTTAACAGGTTATAATTATATTTTTATTAAGACAAGAATGGACACATCCATTGTACCACAAACTATGGAGGACTGAGAGCAAATGGAATCATCTAAAACAAATTTTGTCAGAGAATAAAATGCCTTACCCAAAGTCGACTTACCATAGTTAGATTAGAATAACTGAAGGTTAAACATATTGTATTAGCCTACATAGTTAGATTAGAATAACTCAAGGTTAAACATATTGTATTAGCCTATATATACAGAGAGATACTCAAGCTGTAATCAATACAAATGAATAAATAAAAACTTTTCAATATCTTCTTCTTCTTCTTCTCTTTGTATTTAAAAAAAAAGTTTGGTAGCTAGATAGATCATAGATGGCACTTGGCAGTGCGCATGCAGGGGCAGATCTAAGACTTAGCCAAAGGTGACTAGGTTACCCCTATGATTTTAAAATTTTAATTATATATATATTTTTTTAACTTTTTATATAGTCTAACCACCTTCAATAAATAACATATATTTAGTTATAGGCTTATAGCTTAGTAGTTAAAGTTCTATTTTATAGTTGAGAAGTCTTGAATTTAAATTCTAATCATTACAATTGTACATTTTAATTTTCCAGTCACTCCTATCAAAATTTTCTAACTCCGCCCCCGTGCGAATGCACGTCCAAGCAAGATATAAAGGTGGATCCATAAAGTGGAAATGGCAGCGATTTGTGCGCTTAATGGGCTAAAAAAGTAAGAAGCATGGACACAAGTCACACAACAACAGGATCTGATCTATTTGTCGTTGGTCAAGTGAGGTGGGCCTCGGACTCTGAGGGGAGAAAGAAAAAGGCGAGAAACGACCACTACAGTAACAAAAAAGAGAGGGCGGTTTGCGTCTGGGAAAAGTAATCACAATGACAGTTGTTACAACTGTTGTGTTCACTGTAGCAGCCTAGTACCTTCCACTCTCTCTATTGGAATTGGAAGTGGAATTGGAATTGGAGTATTTGACAATGCAATGCTACGGTTGCTACCAGCTTACCAGCTACAGCTATGCTTAATTTGGTGTGTATCTAAACAACTACATGTACTACGTTCGTTTTCAACTTTCAAATTAAAGGTGGAGAGATAATAGGTGGAGAGATAATTAAGGAGAGAGAGAGAAATGAAAGGGATGGAACAAAACGTACTCTCTATGCTGGCGAGGTTTTCTTGGAAGGAAGAAGAATCAGAGATACCCTCATCTGCAGTTTCTTCTTCTTCTTCGTACGGAAAATCCATTACAGATATTGGACTGAGTTGATCTTTCTCTTCTTCATCCCTTGTAACAACCTGTATGTATGTTTCGCAAACATTAACATCACATAATTTGTGTCCAAACGTACTATGCACGTATAACAATAAATAAATAAATAAAAGTTAAACAAATTACTGATCAAGTTAAACAAATTAGTAAATGTATTAATATGAGCTAGCAACTATATTGTTGACAGTCAACCGTCAACCTTCAAAAAAATTAATATGAGCTAGCAATTATAAATTATGATAAACGCCGCATTTTTTTTTTATTTCGAGGAGCATCTCCGTGGTAATAAAATAAGCAAGACGTTTCCACTTGCACTTGACGCCAAAACGCCAATAAAGAAATTAAGGTAGGGACTTTCCCTTCCCGGGGCATCCAATGACCAATGTGCACGCGTGGCCGTCCTTTCCGCATTTCTTTTGGATTTTTGTTTCCACCATTTAGGCACCTTTCTTACTTTGCCATATTAAATATCCCACAAGCGTCCAGCCCAAATAAAGGCTAATGGACAACAATTGTACGCTGAGCTCTACCTAAAATAAGGTTGTTTGTATTAATTATTTCACCATACAGTCCATACTCCATACCTAAAAGGAAAAGGAGGTATATCTAATATCTCTTATCGTTAGCGTTAGCGTTAGCCGTTTCGGTATAGGTAGAGGCGTAGAGCCGCAGAGTCAGTCATATTGGAACTAATGGATATGTTTTAACCTAATATTATATTAAATAAAATGCTAGAGTGGCTTGAGCTTAATTAAATTATTAAATACTTATATGTCTCCACCGACAACAAGTTTAATTTATTTTTTTGTTTTCCAATGCTAATGCTTATATATATTGGAACTGACAGTGCAGTTAGATTAGGTACAGCAATAGCATGCATGCTGTCAATTCCTTGGGAATCAGACCGCTTTGAACATTAACCAGTTAAAATCGACTAGAGGTTACTCTCGTAAGGGTATTTAGGTACAGCAATAGCATGCATGCTGTCAATTCCTTGGTTCGTACTGGCACAGTGGACCACCACAGGACACAGGTTCAGCGAAACTGAAAAAAATCTACATGCAAGAACAGTTATGGAACCATGACAGAAAAATAAAAAAGTAACTAAATCGCTGCAAATTCTCTGACCTTTTTGTCGCTCCCGCCATGGCTGTCGTCTGCATCGGTAATAATATCGGGTATGAACTCTGAGCTACCATTGGATGAGGACAGGAAATCAGACCCGGTAAAATCCGATTCGGACCAACTGCTGAAGCTACAAGTGGTGATATTGAATGATGTCAACCTAACAATGTCTTTAACCCTGACATCTTCAACCTCATGATCAGTAGTTCCTCTCTTCTTCCAAAAGACAAAGCTACCACTCTGATTCTTCTTCAACAAGTTTCTCGAACGAGGCCTCTTATTGATGGAACTAGGGGAGCAGGACAAGAGAAGGAAATCCAGTTTCATCAACGAAGAGAGCTTCAGGAGGGCGTTTTTGGATCGGGTTCGGATTAACTGCCGCCTGCCTGATCCGCTACGGAGCTCCACCTGAAGGAGGTGCCGCATTGAGGCATATTGGTCAATAGAATCGGAATTGGAGTCTAGCTCGAGGTAATCCTTGAGCATTAGCGGTTTGTTGTGTGACATCATTAATTAATTGCTTGGTGAGAAAGAGCGAGCGAGAGAGAGAGAGAGAGAGAGAGAATTGGGGGGTTTGTAGGGGGTTATTTAGACAAAAGAGGAAAAAGAGAGGTAGCTTCGTGGAGAATTTAATTTAGACAAAATAAAGAATGCATCTCTTGTTGATGTGTTGGGGTACATACTACAGAGGAGATGCTGCTCAGTCCTCACACCTAACAGAGAATGAGAGAAGAGACGAGGATTTTAAAATATATTAGGTTGTAGAGGTGGGATGCTCGAATTTGTATAAAATAAAAGAAGAAGGGGGAATAAGCCAAGAGGCCTAAGAAAGAGAAAGTGATGGTCACTCCGTTTTTTAGAACAGTCATGTCAGCGGTCGCCACGTCGCCTATATTTTGTTTTGGTCTGGTCAAAACTCAAAAGAGTCAATTTAGTTTCTACCCTACGTGTTTTTTATCAAAAATAAAAAAATAATAAAAAGTTAGTTTCTACCACTTGAGTTACTTGAGAGTAGAAACAAAAAAGAAACAGGATCTACTTCTCTATCTCTAGGGGTGTTCATTGGTTCGGTTCTGTTAAAACCGAAATAGAACAGGCAAACCAAAATTTATTTTGGTTTTTAAAAATAGAACCGAACCGATCAAAGTAAACATAGCAACCGATTAAAACCGAATCAAAGTAAATTCAGTTTGTGCGGTTAAACCGAACAAATTATTATTTAGTTGAGATTGTTATAAAACAAGACATTTACAGCTCACAAGTTGAGATTAATACACTGTAAATAATAAATTCAGCAATAATGTGAAACATTGTACCACTATACAACCCATGTACCACACTGTAAAGATTAAATTCACAAGTTGAAACTACTCATGTACCTACTGTAAAGATTAATACCCATGTACCACTGTAAAGATTAAATTCACAATAAAGATTAATACACATGTTAAAGAAATCGGACGGTTCGGTTATTACGGTTTTTAGATATTAGAAACCGAACCATATTAGAAACCGATCTATATCAAAAATTGAACCGAACTGGACCTATTAAACCGAAAAAACCGAACCATTTGAACCAAACTATTTCGGTTCGGTTAAAAACCAAATAAACCGTCCCCGATGAACACCCCTACCTATCTCCCCTCCTGTTACAATTGCATATTTACTGCTCATCCAAACCCTTGAATTTAACGTCTAGAAACTAGAATCAATCAGCCAGCATTTGGTATGTGCACCCCTGAATACTCTATCCTGTTACTTGATTTATTCAATACTGGACTATCCAATTCCAAAATTTACCAACACTTTTCTTACATCCGATTACTTTTTTCCCCCTAAAGTAGGCAAATTATGTACTTTCAAAATATTTTATCAAAATTAAAAAAGAATTACCAACATGCTTTCTTTTCTTCTTAATATCCGGACAATTTACAATATATGTGCCTTTTTTCTAAAGGCTAGCTCATGGGCTGACATTTATTATGTTGAAGTATGTATTTAGTTTTCTAAACACTCGCTACACTGATTTTCTCTTTATAATTTCTTCATATGAATGTTGTCATAAAAACAATTAATTGATAACATTTATTTCTTGTTTTTTATGTTATTAGATACAACAAAATAAGAAAGTAATTAACATGTTTGTTCACTAAATATTGATTACCTTCTAATTTAACAGAGAGATAAAGACAAAATAGTTCATTTTATTGTTGAATAAAGAGAAGTTATAAGAAGACAAAAAATATTAAATATGAATTTTTTTATCTGATTTACTTCTATTTATCGTATATTTTGTTTGAATTTTGAACCCGTAGCAAAATACAAGTAATAATAATAGTAACAATTAAATCTCTTAAAAACATTAACTACTGACAAATCTGCAAAAAATCTAACCCCCCAAAAAAAGGGTGTGAAAATGTTTTTTCTTTCTTGTCATATTTTACTTATGGTTATCAATTTTAATACATTGCTTCTTGGTGCAGGCCAATGTCATTTATATATTTCTACCGGGCACATACAAATTAATTAAAATTCACGTATATGATATTGTATATATATTCAATCGTACTTGTGCAGATTGTAGGATCCGTATTCTACGTACGTGTTCGGATAGAATACCACTTAAGTTTGAGACTCAAATTTGAGTGGTATTCTCTCCGAACACATATCATCTGCATTAACTTAAAATTTAAATTAATGCATCTTGACCGTAGAATCCAGATCAATTTAATCAGAAATAAACCACAAAATATAAATTAGACTGTCGGAATTCATTTTGCGTTAACTCAAATTATGAGTTAGTTTTGCAGCCGATACGAATTCCCCACCCCCGCCCAAAATATCATCATTAATTAATTAACTAATGAATTGTTGAACATGTGCGTAAAATATTGCCACCAACCTACCATTCATGAACCATCCATCACAATATCACATACAGCTGTTTCATTTAACCGCACCGCACCGGATGGGATCTTAGTTTGTCCTGCTCGTGTGCAAGTCAAAGACACTTAATTAATTTTACTAAACCAAAATAATTAAGATTCGGCCTGCGTGGCATGTCATATGGGAATCTCTTGTGTCAAATTTTGTCTAATTGTCTAAAGAACAATAGTTATGCATCATCAGACTAATCTTATCCAACAGCAAAGTCCAAATATTGTTTTATTAGGACAGCATCGATATGTTTCTTTTAGAATGGAAACCGTTAATTATGAATTAATCAAACAATTATGGAATCGTCCAAACTATTTTTTTTTAAATTAGATCGCTATAAATTGATTTACACTAAATAAATAATAGAGGCTATGGTGCTATACATAGCATGGATTGATTCGTTTAGAAGTTCAAACAGTTAATCTGAATCACTCAACATAATGTCCATATGAAAATGTACTTGCAGACTAAATTTTTTATTTTTACAATTTTTAACTCTATATTTAGATAAAAAAAAATCACTACTTTTGAATAGTTTAGAATTATTTAGATCTAGTGATTTCTTACCTATCTAAAGAAATATTAAAAAACTATAAAAAAAACATAAAATTTGATGTACAGGTATATTTTCATTTGATGTACATGTAATTTTCATTTGATGTACTAGTGGAAAAAGTACAATTAGTGTCGCCCCATCAGTGTCGGATTTATGTCCTAACCGATACGGATATAGATCAGCAACGGGCACAATACGGACCCGACCTTGATTAGTAGTATTTGTATCGGTTGTTTTTAAAAGGCGTTACTGATTAGTAGTATTTGTATCGGTTGTTTATGTGCGTTCCTGATTAGTAGTATTTGTATCGGTTGTTTTAAAGAGGCGTTACTGATTAGTAGTATTTGTATCGGTTGTTTTAAATAGGCGTTACTGATTAGTAGTATTTGTATCGGTTGTTTAGGTGCGTTACTGATTAGTAGTATTTGTATCGGTTGTTTTAAAGAGGCATTACTGATTAGTAGTATTTGTATCGGTTGTTTAGGTGCGTTCCTGATTAGTAGTATTTGTATCGGTTGTTTTAAAGAGGCGTTACTGATTAGTAGTATTTGTATCGGTTATTTAGGTGCGTTCCTGATTAGTAGTATTTGTATCGGTTGTTTGTGATGCGTTCCTGATAGGTATTAGGAACTGTTATTTTAATAGCCGATCCTAATAACTCTCCCTCCCCAAATGTATATCAGCGAATGAAGACTGGGTTTGGCTGACGCGAATGAAGACTAGGTTTATGTCCCTACGCGAAAGACTAAATTTCTCTGCCGCAGATATTAGTGAGTTAAATCTACCTAATACAACTAAAATATCTTTACCGAATGGGAAAGATGATTTGATGAGTTTTGAAATCAGCATCAAGCCTGATGAAGGTTATTACTTGTAAGTTATTAATTTCTTTTTTTCTTATTTTTTGTGCATTTTATCAATTTTGAGTAACTATAATATTATCAAAATGAAGAATATATTGTGCAAAAATAAAACATCCTCTATATTTAGCTATTGAATTTTAGTTTATGCTATAATTCATTTCTTGGTTAAATATTTTTTTTTGTAGAGGAGGTACTTTTATCTTTACTTTCCAGATCTCTCCTTCATACCCGCTTGAACCACCGAAAGTGAAGTGCAAGACCAAGGTACTATATTTTTTATTCTTTGATTTAGGTATAATTTTTTGGATGTTCATTCGGGACATCAAAGTACCCCTCCAGAACAAAAAATGTCTCTTATGCCCCTTAAAACATGGAAATGGTATCTTGATTGCCTTCCTTTGTTAATGCTATGGAAGTGCTCCACTGATAAATAGGGAAATATACGGAAAAAGGGATAATTTGAGTTACTTGTAACAGTTATGGAGAAGGATTTTGATTCTTGATTCGTTGAAAAGAACATTTAAGTGTTTGATTTAATCAAATATCTTCTTGTTCACAGGAGTTGACGAGATCCGTAGTCTATTAGAGTAATTAAAAACTTTTAATTTGAAAGTTGTTGCACACTGATGTATATATGCATGATTATTTCTTTTTTGGCATTTTTGAGCATATAGCAATTCAGTGGCCGTTTTTAAAATCTTCAAGAGTTACCGATATTTTTTATTTTCTGTGAAATACATCGTGGCATGCTTGAAAAATTAGAGTATTTCACACTGGGTTCTTAATTTGATTCATGTGATCCTTGCATAACCTCTTAGAGTCAATGCATTAATTAATAGAAGATATTTATAATTTGGATGTCAATATACATTTTATTTTGATCAATACCAGTACTAAAAGAGGATATTTATAATTGATTATATATATATTGCCACATGTACTTGATTCTATATATATTGCCACATGTACATGTAATTGATTCTATATATATTGCCACATGTACTTGACAAGCTTCTCTTAATTTATTTGTATATAATTAATCGAAATAATTAGAAAGTTATCATAATGTATAATTTTCTGAAATTTTACATAAATACCTACTTCATGGGGAAAATTTGGTTCCAAATTATTCATTCTAGCATAAACCCAAGAAAAGAAATGCATGCATTTTGGATTGGCACCGGTACGGTGTTGAAACTTATTTGTTGGTACACCATCAATTGCATAGTTTCATCCAAATTTCTTATACTCTTTTGCTATTTCATCTTATTAGACACACAAATGCATGGTTTCATGCAATTGCTATATGGCATGCTTGGAAATTTCTTAGCTTGAACTTATATGAAAAAAACAAAAATATGGTTTTGTAGATTGGCTATAATTGAGGGATTTGGTGCTACAATCTCTTCAGATCACTCGATCCGTGCGTAATCGATTCCAAAAATTGTAAGTATATATAATATAAAAACTCATGTTTAATTTTATGCTTGGATGTGTATTATGATAAATGTATGTAGTTAATTAAATGTATCTACGGTTGGTAGGTATCTAGCTAGCTAGAGTATTGTCTATGAGCCACAACCGAATTATTTATGCCTTTAGGTCATGATACCCGTTCAAAATTAATCCAATAGGGGTTAATTTTGAATAGTCCCCGGTTTGGGACTGCTCTTTGAATACTTTGTCTCAATTAGGATGTGAGCACATATTAGTCGTGTTTTAGTATTTAAGAGAATTTCGACAGCATTTCCTCTTATTAGTTCCCCGGATACCTGGGGAATTAAGGGGAAATGCTGCCGAAATTTTCTTAAATACTAAAACACGACTAATATGTGCTCACTACGGAGACAAAGTATTCAAAGAGTGGGATAGGATTGTAAACCGGCCCCGTGTAAGCCCTAAATTCAACATTTGACCATAAGCGTGTACTTAATTGAGTTGTCTTATAATTGCAGATGGACCGCAGTTGGATGTATGGAACCTCGCGTGTTTCAGATGAATATTTGGCAGGTGTTGATGAATTTATGAAAGTTGCTATGGAAGACATGGCGAACAATGAGAATGGGGTGATGTCGTGTCCATGTCGTGATTGTAACAATATCAAGAAATTTTCAAACCCCCTCCAAGTGAGGAATCATTTAATCCGTCGTGGGTTCAAGGAACAATATACCCATTGGATATGGCATGGCGAGAGTTTGGAAACCGGCATAGATACTGGTACTGGGCATGATCAGGAAGATCATAATTACAATAGTGGAAGTGATGTGCAAGGCGATGAAAATGATGATCTGGTGGTAAATGAAGGTGTTAATTTTGATCAAATGTTACGTGATTTAGAAGAGGATTTTGGTACTGATAAGCAATATTGTGTATTTGAAAATTTGTACGAAGATTCTAAAATGAATTTGTATCCCGGTTGTAAATTTACAAAATTGCAAGGTGTATTAAAATTGTATAACCTAAAAGCATCTAATGGTTGGACTGATAAAAGTTTTACTGAATTATTAGGAGTATTAAGAGAAATTCTACCTGATGGAAACGAGATACCATGTAATTTTTATGAAGCGAAGAAAATATTGTGTCCAGTGGATTTAGAAGTTCAAAAAATACATGCGTGCCCAAATGATTGTATTTTATACCGAAATGAGTATGCAGATTTTCACGATTGTCCAAAATGTGGTGCATCACGTTACATAAGAAAGAAGGTAACCAACGATAACAGTGGTGATTCTAAATTGAAAGAAGGGCCTCCGGCAAAAGTGATGTGGTACCTCCCCGTGATACCAAGATTCAAACGTTTGTTTGCAAATGCTAAAGATGCGAAATTATTGCGTTGGCATGCCGAAGACCGGAAAAAAGATGGAAAATTACGGCACCCCGCTGATTCTCCTGAGTGGAGGAATATTGACAGAAAGTTTCCTGATTTTGGCGGTGATTTCAGAAACCTAAAGCTTGGGTTGAGTACAGATGGAATGAATCCGCACAGTAGCATGAGCAGTAAACACAGCAGTTGGCCGGTTCTATTGTGCATTTATAATCTTCCGCCTTGGTTATGTATGAAACGCAAGTACATCATGATGACATTACTGATATCAGGACCCAAACAACCCGGAAATGACATAGATGTGTACTTAGCGCCATTAATAGAGGACTTAAAAAAATTGTGGTGTCCAGGAGTGCAGTTGTTTGATGCATATTTAAAGGAGAATTTCACTTTACGGGCTATGATATTCTGCACCATTAATGATTTTCCGGCGTATGGTAATTTGTCGGGTTATAGTGTTAAAGGAGAAAAAGCGTGCCCTATTTGTCAAGACGATACAGTCGATATGTGGTTACCTAATTGCTCTAAAAAAGTGTACATGGGTCATCGTAGGTATCCCATACCTATAAAACAGTAGAAATTTATAAACCAGCAACAAATTAATAAAAATGAACTACTACTGTTATAAAAATGAATTAGAGGTAACTATGAAAATTTCAAACTTTTGGACAGCAAACTAGTAATTTCACCAAACAGATACATGTTTTATTTCCCTCTAGCAGAGTTGAGTGGTAATTTCACCAAACAAATTCATTTTCTGTTCTTAAGGCAAATTGTTTTCTTGCTACACTTGTAGGAACTAAGTAAAATAGGGAAGGCGAATCAAGAGAAAAACATGTACCCGCATTTCTTGGGATCCAGAGGTTACGGTGGTGAGAAATTTCAGAAGAGACTTAAAGAAGCTTTTGCAGAGATTGCTTCGAAGGAAGGGTCAAGTAGTGATTTGTCATCTCAAGGGTCAACTAGTGAGTTGTCGCAAGACCAGCTTGTTGATATGTCGATTCAACATAGGCATGTCCCATGGAAACTCGGAAGGCACAAGGTGGTAAATGGGGATGATGTCTATCCGAACCCGGAAACAAAAGCAATGATCGAGATAATTGCGAGGATATATAGTACATTTTTGAAATTTTCTTAAGTTTAAATCTAATCTGAATTTAATATGTTATATAACCCATTGTTGTTGGCTTTATTATATCAGGACGAACAAGAAAAGGCTTTCGACTCAGGCACGATGACCATCGACCGATACGACGATATTCTAGGCAATTCTCTACCAAATCGAGAACATCCTGGGAGGGTGAGAGGTATTGGATCTCGTGTGGGTATAAAAAAAACTTATGAATCTTGCGGAAAAAGAAAGAGACACACTTCTTCGGAGTATGAGGACTTTATTCAACATAGAATACAGAGAGAGGTAGATGAGAGAGTAAAGATAGAGGTAGATGAGAAGTTAGAGGCTGAATTCAAGGAGAGAATGAAACCCTTTTACGAGCAGCAAGAGGCTCTCATGAAGCAAATGGCCATGTTGATGGGCCAACAGAAAATGGACATTGATATAGGATTAAATTAAAGGGCAGAAAAGACATATATATAACATACCTTGTGCATATAATCTCCAACCGTTGTGAGAACATTCTCCATGGCTAAACAATTTAATTGAAATAATCTATTGATTCAAGCTGTTAACTTTTTCTCTCTGTCTTTGGATGAAAATTAAAATATGTAGGTATTACTCCTCTGCCTTAAATAAGGTTGGAGGGTTTATATTTTGAGAAAGTTAGTTAATAAATTATGTCGGTGGGTCTCCCCTCTAGATTCAATTACAATCTGATCCATGATAATAATAGTAATTAAAATCAATATGGCCTCAGAGTGTCCAAATTAGAACTGCCTTTGTTTCTAAAAAAAATATTTCCTCCGCTCCATTCCTTTTTTACCCTACCATTTTTTTTTTGTCAACACCTTTCCTTTTTTACCTGCTTAATTTCATTAATTTTGGACTGTCATTAATTTCAGATTCAGTGAATAACCCAAGTGTAGTTTTGAAAACCAGGTTATATATTGGTACCTTAGTATAACACTATTTAGTTTTGAAAACCAGCAACAGGTACCAATACATTTTTGATGTATTGATATTTAGATTTTCTAGTGGTGAATAGTTGAGATTTCTTTGCCAGCAGCCATCTCTTGTCATTGTTTGTTGTTGTTTGATGTATTGGAAGAGCACACTTATAATCTGTCCTATTAATTTGGTTCATAATACTATTTCTTGAGTTATCTAAATATCATTTTACTGACTAATTAAAAATAATAATAAATGAAACAGATACACTCGAGAAAGATGAATGTTAATCCTGATGTGAACTTTGAGGAGCTGGCCCGCTACACCGACGACTTCAATGGGGCCCAGCTTAAGGCTGTATGTGTTGAGGCTGGTACGCTTGCTCTGCGCCGTGATGCCACTGAGGTCTGTCTCTCATTCTCCACACAAACAACACACACACATAGGTTATGTGAAAGAATCTGATCCATTTGGCATTAGATGTCTACATGTGAAGTTATACATTTACCAGTCAGGTCCTATACTGGTTTTGATTGGGTGACATATGCATTGCTATTGTTGTTTTGCTGACATTTCTGAACTGCAATTCTGAACTGCTATTGTTGTTTTGACTCCATGGCCTTTGTGCGACATTTGTCACATCTCATCTGCACTTTCATCACAATCTCTTGCTGCAATTAATGCAAATCCTAAATTTAATTAATATGTTTTACACGAATTTAATTAATTTTTATATGGTATTAACAGCAAGTGTGTGTGTGTATGTATATATATATAGTACGTACCTTCATTTCTTTTCTTGGGCTCCGATAATTAAACACTTCTTGTTTGTTTGGTCTCTCTCTGCCTCTTCTATTGCAATATATACATGCCAACTCTTGGTTGTATATATATACTATAGAGAGACTAGCTATATAGATAGCCAGCAGTCAAAGAGCAGAATATACATACACACACACACTTTGATTATTTGTCATTTCACGTCCTCTTGAAATAATTTCTTAACTAGTAGTCATGCGTTGACTTTTCATTGGACCAATTGCAGGAACCACGCAAAGAGTTACAAGTTCCTACAAGTGGGAACTCAGTTCGTAGTGATGCGTTTGCACCAAAGCGATACAAGGAGTTTGATGGTCTCAATTTTGACAAGCTGGGTCCAATTTTCAAGCATTTGCGTGATCGGTTTTTGAAGAAAGACAACAATGAATTTCAGATCGATACTCCACTTGACCTTTTCCATAGCGATGACTTCATAACCGTTCATGCAGATGATTTGAGGGATTTTATTACACCAAAGACGTGGCTCACTGGACCAATTATCCAGATCTTCATGATGTGAGTTAAAATATAATGCCAAAATTAAGTACTTTTAATTCTGATTTTATAGTAATGACAACATTTTTGCCATTATTTGCAGGTATGCGCACAAATATTACAAGGAGGAATTTCCTACTTGTAGTGTTGGTTTTATGGACCCTGAAAAAACATGTTACATGCACCTGAAAGATGATGATCACGGCCGAGAATATGCCGATAAATACATAAGGAAAGCATTGAAAGAAAATCGGGACAAGAAAATGATATTTATACCGTATCATCAGGAGTTAGTTCATATATCCTAATTTATTTCAATTTATTTCATTTCATAGAAATTAAAAAATATAACATGTTGTACCTAACGTGCAGGGATCATTGGGTATTGGTTGTGCTTATGGCAAGTGAGAGCGAGTTGTACGTGTTCGAGTCCAATAAGAAACATCAAAAAAAGTTGAAGATCATCGATGCACTTGCGGAGTAAGTTTTTCAAACTTGAATGTTGTAATCATGCTTAAATATCATAATTGTTTTCTGATTGTTCAATGTTTTCATATTTTAACAGCCCCTACCGAATGGATAGGTGTATTGGAGGACTAGGAAAAAACGCTAATTTGAAGGTTACATATTGCAAGGTATTCATATTTCCAGAATTACATATCTTTGATTGGTTTTTTTATATTACTGGTTAATTATAATTACATATATATTAAGTAAAAATATATAATTGTTAACTACTGAAATTTATTTGTTTTATATGTAATTCTATATAAATATACATATAAAACGATCGACTAAATCTTAGTATAAATCTCACTTAACAGGTAGCTACTTCTAGTTAATAAATATTTTACTTAACAGGTACGTACAGGTCAAATGGTTCTCTTTTGAAATTTATAATTAGTATGCTTATGATCATAAATTCATGGTGGAAGCTCTAGATCTCAAATATATCCAGTAATTAACGCACCCAATAATTGAACTGTTTACTGGACTGTTTACAAAACTGACAGTTCCTCCTCAAAATTTGTAAAAGATCTCAACCCTAACTTCATAGACAATGATATCTATATGTATATGGTTATCAAAATAAAACTTATATGTATATGGTTATCATAAATTCATGCTGTTTTTTAATTTTCTAACTATATATTTGTCTATCCAAATAAACTATATATCTTGTTGTTTAATATAGTGCCCGCAACAACGCGATGGTTGGGAATGTGGATATTATGTCATGTTGTTCGTGCATGACATAATAAATCGTTTCCTCGATATTTTTCCAAACTTGAAGGTATATATATATACATATTTTCTTTCCAAAGGTATGCATAGTTGCTTCAAAAATATGCAATTAATCGTGCTCTTATATGCTCTAAAAAATGCAGGATTTCCCCGTTAGTTATAACGCAACAAGCATCGACAACATTCGCACAGTGTGGGGTAAATTTTTCTTGAAGGAAGTATTAGATGAAAAAAGTAAATCAATTTAGTATGTGTTTTTTGTAAAAAATTTAGGGTGTGAACATGTTTTAATTTAGGATGTGAAAATTGTAATTTTCTGGTTTGTAATAATTTAGTATGTTGATTTATAACAATTTTTATGTCTAATGTTTTCTCGTTTTAATTTATGTCTAATGTGAAAATATGGTAGCCGGCCAAATATAGGCCAGCAATTTTCTGCTTTCTGGTTGTTATAATTTATGCCTCGCATATAGGCCGGCAAAAATATGGTAGCCGGCCAAAATATAAAAAATATTTTTTTAAAATTAATTCACACAATTTGTATCACCTTTTAATAATAACTGTTACTGATTAGTACAATTTGTATCGCCTATTTATAAAGAACCGTTACTGATACAATTTGTATCACCTTTTAATAATAACTGTTACTGATTAGTACAATTTGTATCGCCTATTTATAAAGAACCGTTACTGATTAGTACAATTTGTATCGCCTATTTATAAAGAACCGTTACTGATTAGTACAATTTGTATCACCTTTTAATAATAACAGTTACTGATTAGTACAATTTGTATCGCCTATTTATAAAGAACCGTTACTGATTAGTACAATTTGTATCGCCTATTAATAAAGAACCGTTACTGATTAGTACAATTTGTATCACCTTTTAATAATAACAGTTACTGATTAGTACAATTTGTATCGCCTATTTATAAAGAACCGTTACTGATTAGTACAATTTGTATCGCCTATTAATAAAGAACCGTTACTGATTAGTACAATTAGTAACGGCTATTGAGCCGACACTGATTGAGGAGTATTAGTATCGGTTATTGAGCCGACACTGATTAGTCCAACTATCTGTAACTGCTGGGTCAGTGTCGCCCTGTAGTCCGTTCCTGATGTGCGTTTTTAACCGACCCTGATATGCGTTTTTCCACTAGTGTCCAGATCAATTTAATCAGAAATAAACCACAAAATATAAATTAGACTGTCGGAATTCATTTTGCGTTAACTCAAATTATGAGTTAGTTTTGCAGCCGATACGAATTCCCCACCCCCGCCCAAAATATCATCATTAATTAATTAACTAATGAATTGTTGAACATGTGCGTAAAATATTGCCACCAACCTACCATTCATGAACCATCCATCACAATATCACATACAGCTGTTTCATTTAACCGCACCGCACCGGATGGGATCTTAGTTTGTCCTGCTCGTGTGCAAGTCAAAGACACTTAATTAATTTTACTAAACCAAATTAATTAAGATTCGGCCTGCGTGGCATGTCATATGGGAATCTCTTGTGTCAAATTTTGTCTAATTGTCTAAAGAACAATAGTCATGCATCATCAGACTAATCTTATCCTACAGCAAAGTCTAAATATATTTTTATTACGACAGCATCGATATGTTTCTTTTAGAATGGAAATCGTCAATAATGAATTAATCAAACAATTATGGAATCGTCCAAACTATTTTTTTTTTAAATTAGATCGCTATAAATTGATTTACACTAAATAAATAATAGAGGCTATGGTGCTATACATAGCGTCGATTGATTCGTTTAGAAGTTCAAACAGTCAATCTGAATCGCTCAACATAATATCCATATCAAAATGTACTTGCAGACTAAATTTTTTAATTTTAAAATTTTAACTCTATATTTAGATAAAACAAATCACTACTTTTGAATAGTTTAGAATTATTTAGATCTAGTGATTTCTTACCTATCTAAAGAAATATTAAAAAACTATAAAAAAAACATAAAATTTGATGTACAAGTATATTTTCATTTGATGTACATGTAATTTTTTTTGTAAGAAAAATACTAAAATATAGAGGACATGAGGTAATAATTAATTAAATTCAAGACGGGGTACATGCTTTACTAACAATTAATTAAATTAAGATTGATTTTGCTAAAAAAGAATGAGAGGATGCAAAACTACAATACATAATTTAAACTAACCAATTTATATTATTTTATATTGAGAAGGGATCCAATGCCTTAATCTATGGTGTCACATCATTTTCAATAAAATTAAATCTCAAAGAACTTTTCTAAACTCTTAAATAACAAGCGTAATTAAATGAATATGTTGTATATATCATACTATATGCATTAATGCTAGCACTATAAGTTTACGTCATTAAAATTTAGAGAACCATTCATTGATTTAGTGGCAAAGATAATATTCTCTGTGTGAGGTTCAAAATCCGAATGAAAGAATCACTTGTGAATATTAAATAGTTGAATAATTTGACCTCCAACTTTTACTAAATAAAAACATCATCGAAATTTATTTCAATATGCATCAAGTGCTAACTAAATAAACAGACTAAACTTCAGCGATTTAACCTCCTTTCGTGATAGCTATCGACATGAAGTTAAATCCCTTGGTGTAAAGTATGAGAATGAAAATATCTTCACCCTCTGATCAAATGTACATATTAAATTCTACCAGGGAGGAAATCTTTAAGTTTAAACTGAATGATTAAAAAGATGATGGCTCTAGTAGAGTACTCGATGAAATGTGATAACATATACATATAGATGTTTGCTCTAGTAGGAAAATTAATTATATATATTTGTATCTGATTATTGTTATGACCATACAATTCTATACTGCATTATGCAGGGATTAAATATCAAATATGCATGATACATAAAAATTTTGTTGCTGGAAGTGATTTAATAATTTCTGAACGCGTTCTGATTTGATCTGTGTTTCTGTTTTTGTTGCAATGATTGTTTGGATGATAATGAGGCAGCATCATGCGCAAATGATATTGTTGCTTCCCAACAAATCTTTCTTCAGCTTCCACGATCTGATTCTGATCCGATTCTGATCCGATTCGGTTTCTGAAGGCCTATGATTCGCTCAGGTTGGAGCAAATACTGACAAATGAGGCCCAATAAGAGGCATCCATAATTTAATTACCCAATAAGAGGCTCAAAACAGTCCAAGGCGATGGTTATTGTTTAATAGTAGTATGTCTGAAGAACAATACGAGGAGCAAATAGATATGGGCTCAAATTGGCCGCCCGTCAAATGTTTAGTAGCCTCTCTACTATTTTCACGTCTTTCATGAATTAATTCAAAGATGATAACAACAAAGTTGTCACAAGGTTGGAAAGGCAGAATTAGATTTACAGTTATGTAAGGCAACTCCTCCTTGCTTACAAATCGTCGGCTTGTAAAGTTTGTTGTAAGCAATGACACTTGAGGAGGCTGTTAGTTGGACCTATTTAATAGGAAGCAATGGCACTTGAGGAGGATGTTAATTGGATTCGAAAGGAAGGTTGCACTGAATGCATTTTTAAAATAGATTGTCAGGCACTCTCTAATGCAGCGAATGACTTACAACCCTCAACTGGTATGTATTGGCGCGCTTTTACAGAAGTGTTCAATATTTGGAACTCAAAGAGATATCTGGATTTCAATACTTGTATGTTCTTAGAGGCCAAAACATTTTGGCTGATTATCTTGCAAGAAAAGGAAGATTAGAGGGGTGGGATTATATAGGTTATAGTTTCTCTATGTTTTTACCATAGCTATTATAGAGTTTTGATGTTTTCCTTTTTTCTCATTACTAGTGTATTAACCAGAGGAAGTTGATCAGTTGTGACTGATGTACTTGTACTGATGTAATAGGTCACTAATGTACTGGTACAGTCTACGGGCTTTTGAATATCAACAAAAAAAGGAGGAGAGAAAAAAAGGCTCCCTCGTTAATATCGCCTAAGGCGACAGGGAGACGATCAGAGGGTTTGAGAGTCAACCGCTCTATCTCTGTTTCTCCGCCCCGCCCTCCTTCTCTGTCCGGTCTTCCCCGTTGCATCCATCTAAGCAGATGCTTCTGCCTCGCCGCTCCACCTCACCGCTCTTCGTCTTACCTTGCCACTCCGTTACGCCTCGCAACTTCGGTGTGACGGATCTGGTCACTGCTCGTCACCCCGCCACGCTGCTCTTCGCCTCGCCTAGATTCACCGGGTTCGGATGGAGGTGTTGTAAATTCGCCCAACCTCTACTATAGTATCTACTATATCTACGTATAAATAAAGTATATTTATGGATAATGATGATGATGTTGCGCTGACAGTGACCCCTTTCCTCCTCCTCCTCCTCCTTCTTCTCATCCCTCTTATTCTCCTTTCCTCTTCCTATCTCATTCCTCTGTGTTTCCTTCTACATAACTCAGGCACAAACCTCATCTAAGCACGAAGGCTCCCTGGATACCCTTGCCTCGCCTGATTATAACAACCCTGCTTTGTGCTAACGACAATAAATTATGCAGGCTCACAACCTACAAATTTGAGCATGATCACATAAAATCCTGCAGGCTCACTATCTACTTATCTTAGTGTAATACCCTTGGTTCTCCTTTATTTCTGATTTTTCTTGTCTACTTTGATAAAGGAGTTTCAATTGTAATATTTTAAGTAATGGTACAGATGTTGTATGTACTGATACGAAATGATGTGTAGCTGATTTTGTCCTAATTAATGAAATATCGCCTACAGACTTTCAACCAAAAAAAAAAACACAAGTGGAATGCTATGAATTTGTTGGTTAAGCTTCCATTTCATAGTAGCAATGGACAGAGCCAAATTGCCAACCACAAAATTTCTAATTATGTAATTAGGAACCAACAATGTTTTTATTCAAATTTGAAAATTAAGATATAGGAACCAACAATTACTCAAAAAAAGTTTCTTTTACAAATATAGTAAATATTCATCAATTAATTAAAAATGGACATTTTTCATAAAATGCACTGACATGTTGTCTTTTAACCTTTTTTTTGTTTGTTAAAATGTATATATTTAGGGTGTTAACAAAAGGATCACATTTTTTTTTTGTCTCTGTCATGTTCTATTAATCTCAAACTAGTTTATTAGAAGAAACTATTTGTATAAACCCGAATTTTTTTCAAAATTAAAGGTATCCTCTCGAATATCTCTTGCTACATATTTAGGAGATGTAAATGGAACATAATTTATCTGTTTTGACGAGTAGAACTAAGGTGTGATGTGCTCACCAAGGGGGTTTGGTGAGCACACCTCCAAAAAACGCATTTTCAAAGTTCAAATAGTTGATTCGAACCTTCCAACGTGTTCTTCATATTAATATGTACTTGGAGACCATATTTTACATTTTTTGGAAATTTTTTACTATTTTTTAAAAATTTTGAAAATCATCAGCTTTTCATTAAATAAAAAAAAAATTCAAAAAACACTGATTTTCAAAAATTCTAAAAAAATAGTAAAAAATTTCCAAAAAATGTAAAATTTGGTCTCCAAGCACATATTAATATGAAGAACACGTTGGAAGGTTCGAATCGACTATTTGAACTTTGAAAATGCGTTTTTTGGAGGTGTGCTCACCAAACCCCCTTGGTGAGCACATCACACCTTAGTTCTACTCCTGTTTTGACTATATATATCTGTGATACAAGAATGGCTTAATAGCTCTCAATCATGTATCAACATCAATGGAGAGCTTATTCACTTTTATTGTAAAAGATGGGTTAGGCAGGAAGATTCTCTCTCTCCTACCGATATATTTTGGCAGCTGATACTCTTAGTAAGATTTTTCAAAAAGGGAGAATACATGGGGTTATTCAGGGATTAGGTACTCCATTATTAGATAATCATCTTGCATCCAATTGTCATTATGCAGATAATACAATTATATTCTCAAGGCAGATGCACATAATATAGAACATGCTTGGTGAATACTTCTGGCTTTCGAAGCTCTATCAGGGATCAAAATGAATTATTCCAAAACAGCCATGTACCCTACACATCAGTGTTCTTTTGGACATATATTTAGTATCAATCATGTACCCTTGCTTCCAGGTTACCCCGATTATTTGAGATATGCTCTACCCCTGACATTCAATTACAGGAGGTTATTAATTCTCAAGGATAAAATGTCAGGTTTAGAAGATATCATACTAAAATTCTTTATAGAGAATGGTTAGAACTGTTACAGGTAGTTAGTCAAATATCCTATACTCATACACTAGACCAACTGAGGTGGAGATGGAATCACTCTGGTAAATTTACTGTTAGGTCCTTATATAAATTTCTTAATTACAGAGGAATTTTATCATATCAGCCCTTGTTGTGGTGGTCCATACCTATACTATTGAAAATAAGAATTTTTATGTAGCTCACTCACAAAAAGATAAAATTGACCAAAGATAAGCTTACCAAAAGAGGGTGGACATGAGTTAATACTTGCCAATTCTGTGATCAACCAGAAACCATGGATCACTTGTTTGTCAAATGCCACTTTGCTAAACAGATTTGGTTCTGGATGGGAGCTTGCCAAAGTATCAGTCCCTTTTGGAATAAACTCTCAGACATCATTCATTTTGCTTATCAATTACCAGCCAAATCTAAAATTGCTTTTCTATTAGTTGTTAGTGCAGTTTGCTGGACTATATGGAAGCGAAGGAATGAGCTTTGCTTTAACACAGGTACAACTAAATCCCCAAGAAAAATCATCTCCCTAATCCTATCTTTAATTCACTATTAGGCAGGTCATGTGAGGCAAAGAATTCAGGATGAAACAACTCTCTGGCTTCCTGTGGACACTGATGAGATACCTATCAGTAGTAGCATCCAGATGATGACTACCAGATGGTTATTTATGAAGGAGATACTAATCTTCCCAATGTCTAAAAACCTACTCCGCCTTCATATTTTTCATAGTTTTGACATTTTTGACATCACTTACCTTAGCCCTTGTGAGTGGCTTAGCATCAGCCGTACTGTATTATTAGGTTTATCTTGTTTTACTGGACTTATTTTGTTGATTATGCACTTATATGGCACCAGACATATTGTGACTCAAGGCATTCTTTTGTTGATGTGAGATAGCCCTGATAAACCTTTATCTGTAACTTAATAGTTTTTGTAGTGAAACATGCTTAGGCCTTTTATAAAAAAAGAGAAACTATATATGTCTGTGTCACACCCCCGATCCGGAGGTGCGACAGTTCCTACCGCGTACCTTTACCATTCAATATACGTAACATAAGACATGGATCTTTTTATGCATTGGCAATAACATCCATTATTTTCTCACATCTCAATTTATTTACAATAATTATCTGACATTTTACAGTGGATGATGCTAGAGATATACTCTCTGCACCGTGTCAGATATAATAAACTCAAATCTCATACCTTTAGGTGGCCCTGCTGTCAATTATAACCCCAAAAGCGTTTATCTGTCTTCGTCTTATAAACCTGTGAATTCCACAAGGGGAAACGCGTGAGAAATAATAAATTATTCCTCAGTGCTAATTGCCACTCAGGTTATTTGATTTGAAGGAAATTCATATTCAGAATGAAATCTCCGCACGAGAAACTAACAATTCATTTCATAACGACGAATGCAAATGCTCAATAACAGTATCCAATTGAACAACAAAAATTACAGAAATCAATGAGAACTCTAAGAATCTTATCAGAATAAATGGTTTGGGTCAAAATCTTTTAAACTATAAAGTCTGGTAACGTTTGGTTTCTTAACTTTACAATTTATAGTCTGGTAACACTGATAGATACAATAACATGTATATGTCGTGTTATGACTTATACTGTTCTAACTATCATGATAATTTGTTAATAGAAACAATACATAATCAATATCTCAATACTGTCATTATCGGAAAGAAAATCAATAATAAGACAGTTCTAACTATCCTGACAATTGGTTAACAGAAACAATACAAAATCAATATCACAATACTGTCATTATCAGAAAGAAAATCTTTGGTAAGACAGTTACCACAGTTCATTAGTCTTATAGTCACAATTCATATTTATTCAATATCCCCTACCCAACCGGTACTGGGTTCAGTTGGGGCCATTCACTATATGCGCATAAGGGTCCTGGAGTAAAGTCTAGTAGCTAGTTAGACTTTCCAATATATTAATTCTTTTTCTCCACTATATGGAGGTTCAAGGATTACAGTATTCAATATTCAATCAATTCAATCATTGTGGTTTCAATCAATCAGATTTCAATAAGAATCAATCAATCGATAAACAATATCAACATGACAGTCAACATACTTACCTGTAATTCAATTTCCATTGTATTGAGCTATGCATGTGATATAACGGTTCAATCAATGCAGTCAATCAAATATTCAAAATGCACAGCAAGTTACGATTTAATTCTTAGTCATGAATCTCAGACTAATCCAATAACCGCGCACCTGATATCGTAGGGCAACAGGTGAGGTTGCTAACTGTATGTTCTTCCTGATCATTATGTCTCATCAGTCTTTCTCATAATTATGCCTATATCAGAATAATATATATTCTGATCAATATTTATAACAATCAAGTATGACAAAACACTTCACGTATTCTAATATTTAAATTCCAATTATGTGTTTATACAATAAGCTATGTTCCATATTTCTGATTTAACATTCATATGCATTTTATTTACATTTTAGGGTCATATAAGACTGTATAATATCAAGTCATACATATAATAGATCACATCTATAATCACCTTCAAATCTTGTTTAACTACTAACAATACTCATTTAACTAAAGACATAATTTATCAATTATTCTATTAAGAATTAACTTATATTTATTTCAATCTAACAGTCCAAAATCAAGTTCAATAAATCCACTCCAATTCAGTTTCAGTCCTATAGTCCATATCTTTGTTAGTCGAACAGTGCAGTCTAATTTATTTTCCTTCATTCTTAGACAGAGCTTAATTTGGATTAAACCACTTCACCTTTCTACAAAGTCTAATTTTCTAAACTAAGTCTGAAGGCCAAGCCTATACTTCAATTATTTACTCTTTTTCTCTATTCAAAAGTTCAAGAGACCATGCTAATTTTATTTGTGCTCGGCCTGAGATCAGGCATAAAATTCAATTCACTTAATTCAACTTAAAAATCGAAACCATAGACAATCATTTTGCATTTTAGTCCTTCTGACATAATCAAATTATCAACATGAGAATTTTGCAACTTTTACCCTTTGTATTATTTTCCTTGTAAATAAGTCCCTTAAACAACCAAGCCATATACAAGTAAACACAACAAGCTGGTAACCAACTAGTATCAGTGTTTGGAGGGTTAGAGATATTCGATATCAACTCGGTATAGCACCATAAAGATGGCCGGTAGAAAAATAAGCTAACGGGTTCAAACCCGATAAAGAAAATAAAGTAAAAACAAGATGATTTTCAATCAATCCATAAGAGCTTAACTCAGTTAATAGCACCAAACATATTGCTTACTCAAGTCTCAAGGTTACCAAACCGGCAAACCCTAGGTCAAGTAGAGAGGAAGTAAAACTGAGAGAGATATACCCAGTGCCATCGCTGAATATAGCGAGCAAAGAAGGTGGGAACTATCAATCCAATCAAAACCGTTCAAACGGCCAGAGAGAGATATCTCTCTGTTGCCTTGCGAAGATAGAAACAAGAAGGAAATGAAAACAGAGAGATAGAGGCGGTAAAAAGAAAGGGGAAGATAAGGGTGAATTATCAGGTGGGTCCTACATACCTAATTAAATAATCATTCTACCTGTTTAGACCCTCAATTTTCCGATATTTGTACATCAGTCTAAAATTAATTAAAAGAAGACTAATAATATTATAAGGTGTTAACTCTCTGTTTTACCGATCTCATATTAATTTCAATTTCTATTACTAATATTCACTTATAAATATTTTAGAAATTTCAAATTGATATCGGTTAAGCAAAATTTGAAAAATTGTCAGTCTTATAGCAAGTCACTTCAAATAACTTATTATCTTGCTAATCTAATAAAAAGTAGAGTAGAACTAGGGTGCTCTCGAGTTCACCAAGCCCTTGGTGAACTCAAGTCCAAAACTCATCGGATCGGCTTCAAACGACGAATCCGACCGTTGAAACCCGTCTACCTTACGAGTGATGCGTCTACATGCAAAAATTTTAAATTTTGAAATTAATTTTGCATAGAATCAAGTGGTCAAAATTAGAAGGCTAATAAATTAATTTTAATGCATTCATTTTTTGACGTTTTTTTACCACTTGACTCTATGCAAAATTAATTTCAAAATTTAAAATTTTTGCATGTAGACGCATCACTCGTAAGGTAGACGGGTTTCAACGGTCGGATTCGTCGTTTGAAGCCGATCCGATGAGTTTTGGACTTGAGTTCACCAAGAGCTTGGTGAACTCGAGAGCACCCTAGTTCTACTCATAAAAAGTATGCTACTTGTTCTTTGAATGTAACATATTTAACCGAAAAATATATTCAGACATTTTGTATTTTATTTTCAATCATAAATTTCATATACACATTTTTGCATATTGTTACCGTCTGTGTCCACAAAATAATTTATAAATAAATTATATACCAGTAAATTTAAATGATGTCCATACGGATGCAAGTTCTTTATATTTCATTGGAAAAAGGTGGATACTGACATTATCCAAATTTCTATTTTACTACTCAAATTACATATATTTTTTTTTGTTGACGTACTCTTATATTTTGTTTACTTGTGGTCTATTACAAATATAAAATATTACGGACTGAGGCTACAGTATTTTGTAAAGTGCGCGCGGATCAGTCCGTGCTATGGATTCATATTATCACTATTTTTAAAATTTAAATAATCAATTCGAAACACTCAATATGATGATCTTTATGTGAAAATGTACTTGGAGATCAAATTTTATATATTTTGAAATTGTTTGCTGCTTTTTTAAATAGGTAGAATATTACTATTTAGATAGTTCAAAATTCTTTGAATCGGGTGATTCCGTGATTGTCTCTACCTATCTAAAAATAGCAAAAAGACTAAAAAATGTTAAAAATTTGGTCTCACTCAATATTTCAGAACGGAGATATTTATTATTTGAACTTTGTAAACGGAGATATTGATGTATATTATGAACTGTTCCACGTTTTGCAAAGTATTGTAGCCTCACTCAAATTTATGCAATATTTTATAATACAGTTCTCAATATGCGTGCGGTTGATCACTTCATAGCGTACAAGTAATATGTAGAATTGTAGATACATGTACAGTAGGATATGCTGAGCATATAAAGATGTATATTTAAAAAAAAAAATCAAAATCTATGAGCTAAATAGATTCATTTGAGAATTTAATCAAATTTAATAAATTTTCAGGTAGGCAAGTTTTCCAAATAGGACATAATTATATAATTATTTAAACACAAGCATATTTTTTTTAATATTTTCTGAAAATAATTAACTTTCAAAGTCATTGAAATTATTGAAATATGAAGGAATAACAATGTGATATGTAATGTGATATTGGTCATTTTCCGGAAGATAACAGTGTAATATATATATATTGTGATCGATATTAATGATCTATCAGGATTTTGAACTTGGAAGGGGTGATTGTTAAAATCAGAATTATATAGCTACCTAAAAAAAGTTTGACACATAGAGATAATAATTAATTATATATCTCCTTTGATATAAAATACGTACATCCTTGACACTGGCACACTTGACTTGATTCTCCCTCGCGCTACTTACCGCACTACCGCAAAATTAATTAATTGCACACTACTTGCATATATTGATATTGTCTTGTTATTTTCTGTCAAATTGAATAGCTCCAGAGCTCGACATCAGCATCAAACCCATACTCATCTCCTGTTGCCTCCATAGGCTGCGGCAGCGGCGGATCAATCAGCATTCCCTGTGCCATGTCCAAGTAACCCTCCATGCCTATCTCAAATCCTTCAGGAAACGGGTCCATTAATTTTTGCGAGACATACTCATCTCCTGTCGTGCCCGCAGTCATACTTAAAGAACTAGTAGTCCCTTGCTGTCCATCCTCACTCGAACTCGGTCGAAACATCTCGGCTGCCTCAGCCGCCGCTCTTTGTATTGCCCTCGGGCTAGTGCTCTGTGGTATACTTAGCAATTTTGGCGAATCTGCAAAGTTCAAACATGCCGACCGCCCACGTAATGCTATGGCTGCCACGTCATGCGCCCGTGCTGCCATCTCAGATGTAGGAAATGTACCCAACCAAATTCTTGACTTTTTATTCGGTTCACGCACTTCACAGACCCATCTGTCAGTATTTCTCCTTCGCACTCCTTTGTAGGTCGGGTGTCTCGTCTCCCGAAACTTGGTGCGGCCAGCACGTCGTTTGGGTGGGGCGGAGGAGATGGTGTTGTAGGTGTGTACTTCGTCATCACTGTTAGAGCTCCTTTGGAAGGGTTCCATTAATTAATTATACATAGGACGGTAGGGTGTGGAGTGAGAGAGAAATTAATGAATTTGGATAGATGATTAATTGGTTATGGGATTTGAATGCTGGAGAAAAGGAGGGAAGGTGGTTTGGGTCGATAAAATTAAGTAGCGCTGTATATATACCGTTCAAGTGAAGTCGCAATCGCAACGCGTTTAGAGGTTTTAGAGGTTCCTCGGACTGCTAGCTTGGCTTCCAGAAGGAAGGCTTACAGTGCCAGCTCAACGCTGGATGCTTTTTCTAATTAATTACTTTTCCAACTACAAGTCGTATATATATTTACCACTATTATTTTTTTCTTGCTAACTGGAACCGGGTATCAGTCTATGTAAATTATCATGATGCTTTAGAGTGCAAGTCACATTTAACTTTACAGCGTACAATAAATTTTGAACCAATAAAAAAAGTTGTACGCCCAATTAATTTTACAATTTGGTGGCTTCGTCGGCTTCGTATTAATCTATATATATGGTTTGATAAAAGTAGCCTTATACATACATATTTGAATTGACATTAAATCTGAACAGAGACCAGGGCTAAGATGGGTCCCAATATATATATATATATATATATATATATATAGAATCTGGCTAATATGCTATGCATATATAAGAGCCCCTCTGTGCTACAGCTCACTTTTTGATTTTTCAAAATTCTAACGGTCGATCCGAACCGTTCAACATGATCTCCATATGAATATGTACTTGCAAACCAAATTTTACATTTTTAGAATTTTTTTACTATTTATTAAGCCACTTTGAAAATCGCTGATCTAATGGTCCAGCAGATTTTACTGTTGTGTACAAATTAGTGTTTTTTCAAAGTGGCTTAATAAATTGTAAAATAATTCTAAAAAATGTAAAATTTGGTTTGCAAGTACATATTCATATGGAGATCATGTTGAACGGTTCGGATCGACCGTTAGGATTTTGAAAACTCAAAAAGTGAGCCGTAGCACGGAGGGCCCTTATATACGCGTAGCACCGTAGCACTGTCCTATATATATATATATATATATATATATATATATATATATATATATATAGAGCTTGGCTACTATGCTTATATAAGCAAAAGCCCACATATGCTTAAATGAGCATTTTTGCGTTTCCAATGTTCAAATGGTCGATCCGACCGTTCATCTTGTTCTCCATATTAATATGTGCTTGGAGACTAAATTTTACATTTTTCTGAATTTTTTTACTATTTATTAAGCCACTTTGAAAGTTTCTGATCTGGTGGTCCAGAATTTTGGAAACACTGTTTTTACTGTTCACCCAGATCAGCAATTTTCAAAGTGGCTTAATAAATAGTAAAAAAATTCAGAAAAATGTAAAATTTAGTCTCCAAGCACATATTAATATAGAGAACAAGATGAACGGTCGGATCGACCATTTGAACATTGGAAACGCAAAAATGAGTTATAAGCATATGTGGGCTTTTGCTTATATAAGCATAGTAGCCAAGCTCTATATATATATATATATATATAGAGGAGGGTTCAAATGCACCAAAATTTCTTGCTCCAAATTCGGTCCAAATCCTGAACCGTGTATCTCATTTTAAATGAACGCCTTAGATTTTTCTCTCCCTCCGACTCTTCATTTCCAAAAATTAGCGCTCAAGTCCTTTCTTTTCTCTCCAGTGAACTAAATAGGTAGGAAATCAGAACCTATTGTCCTCTCCATTTCTAGGAGATTGCTTCTGATTTCATTCCGTGGACAAAGTTGCCATGGTTCTTTCTCCTTCCCCTCTTTCTCCAGTGAACGAAATTGCTATTGCAGTTGCTCCCTCCGCCATGCCCACCACCGAACCGGCCATGCTTCGAAGCTCCGTCGAGCCCTCATCGCCACCATCTTCATTCTCTGACGTAATCTACTTTCTTTAAGTTCCAACTAAATTTCTCAAAATGCAAGATTAATGAAAGTCAAATATCAATCAAGAGGGAATTCCATTTGTTGATAAAGAGGAGGTGAAACGTCTTTCTGCAAGATAAAGAAAAAAGTTTATTATACTGCTATTAACAGTATACGCTCTGCATTAACAGTATATTTGTTGATCGCAAGAAATTTTTGGTTTTATCAACAAATACTATTATACTGCTATTAACAGTATATGGTTTTATCAACAAATGGTATTCCGAGCACTTGAAAAATTTCTTTCAATCTACTTCTGTGTGTAATCGTGCACATGAAAATTTTGAAATAGGATTCCCTCTGAGAACCTAGGCACCACCAACAAATGAAATGTCAATTTTTTTTTTTGCTAATCGAGAAGTCAAATCAATTTGGGGTTCAATCAAAAACCAGATTATGTACTTTTTATGTATATGTATGTAAATTGGAAGCATTGTATTTATACAAATAATTAATATAACTATGCAAAATAATGTTCAAGAATCTTGCATACTTATTATAATAAAATTTGAATTCAGAAATGTATTTATACAAATTCTCATTGAACATTGTTTTATAATAGGATGATGCTTCTATGGGTGATGAGATGGAAATGGAGACAGATTTTATTCACGAAGATGATACAAATAAGAAGAGCGCTAATGATCTTGCTCCATGGAAAGGCATGGCATTTGCGTCACTTGAAGAGTTTGAGAGTTTTTATTACAGTTTTGCTATTTCAGAGGGATATATGGTACGGGTAAGGAGAACCCTAAATTTGCACATACGGATAAAATTTGTTACCGTCAGTATGTGTGCTCTTGTGCTGGATTTTGTGAAGAGAAAAATCCAAATGATGTTGTTGTTTTGGATCAAGAAAAGAAGAGTAGAAAAACCTTGACTCGTAGAAGTGGTTGCCCAGTATATATAAGTGTGTCAAATAAGAATAGAATATGGAAGGTAGGAAAGAGTAAAAAGGAACACAACCATCTTTTGGTTAGTCCCAATAGTCGGATATACTTAAAACAACCGGGAGGGATGCCGCCCGTGGCAAAAAGTCTAGTAGAGAAGTTTAGCGAAACAGATCTTCCTATTGGTAGAGTGCCGGATATTGTTAATTGTGATGCAAGTATAAATGTTTCACAAAGAGATTGCTGGAATCATAGAAGAGACCTTAGGAGGAAGAATTTGGACAGTGGAGATGCGCATGCCGTGGTGCAATATTGTATTGAGAAGAAATCACAAGATCCAAATTTCTTTTATGAAATCCAAACTGATGAAGAGGATAGGATGATACATTTCTTTTGGATAGATTCAGCCGCTCGTCAGTACTATAAGCGGTTTGGCGATGTGTTGGTCTTTGATACAACTTATAAAACTAATAAGTATAGTTTGCCTTTGGGAAACTTTGTTGGGGTCAATAATCATACCCAATCCATCATGTTTGGTTTCGCCTTGTTGCAAAATGAGCAAGAAGAAACATTTGTGTGGTTATTTGAGACTTGGCTACACGCGGTGGGTGGTAAGTTACCGGTATCAATCCTCACAGATCAAGATCGTGCAATTGAAAATGCAATAAGAAAGGTTTTTCAGACCGTTTCCCACAGATTTTGCCTTTGGCACATCATGAATAAATTTCCAGAAAAATATAGTTCCCTTTACAAGGATAATTCACCATTTTCTCGAGATATGAAGAACTGTTTGTTTTATTCTATCACTACCGTGCAATTTGCTAATGAATGGAAGAGGATTATGAACGACTATAAGCTTATGGAGGATGAGTGGTTGAATAATTTATTTGATATTAGGCAATCATGGATTCCCGTTTACAACCGTACCATATTTTACGCCGGTATGAATACCATCCAAAGATGTGAGAGCATACACTCTTTTTTTGATTCATTTCTTAACAAAGGCACCACTTTGAGAGAATTTGTGGTCAAGTACGAGCATGCTCTTGAGCATCGATATAGGGCGGAGCATGCAGAGCGATTTACTTCAATATACAAAACTCCAATTTTGAAGTTGAAATCTCCACTTGAAGAACAAGCTGCTGATGTGTACACACGAAAGATCTTCAATTCATTTCAAGATGAGCTTATGGAATGCCCTAAGTTGAAGAAAAAGAAGTTGGAGAAAAGTGGATCCTCAAGCAAGTACAAGGTATCAAGTTTTCATAATACTAATGATGCATTTATTGTAACTCTGGATGTTGAGACGTGGGAGGTCTCTTGTGAGTGTCACTTGTTTGAATTCAAAGGTATATTGTGCCGTCATGTATTAAAAATTTTCAGTGAAAAGGATGTTGAAAATATTCCTCCAAAGTATATCTTACCACGATGGACAAAGAAGGCGGGGGAGGGCATATCCATTCCTCTTTTTAAAAAGGATGGAGACAAGTCTTCAATGGTTAGTGATTTAAAATTTAATGATTTGATGAGCCGATTGAGAACACATTTGCACATGAGCACCGATGCGCATGACATTATAATGGAGGCGTTAGAGGGGGCACTTAAAAGGATTTCCAACTTAGAGTTAGAGGAAAACAAAGAAGGGAAGAAAAGTGCAACAATAACCGTTGATCGTGTTGAAAATATGGTCGAACATCCCTCTATTGCTAATCCTTGCATTGCAAAAACAAAGGGCCGTAAAAAGGAAGATGTTAGTGTGTCGAAGAATGGGCGCTTCAGAAGTGGTTTGGAAGTCCGTATGGAAAACTCAAAAAAGTCAAAACGACAATGCAAAAATTGTGGTCAATACGGCCACTACTCTTCAACTTGCGAGCGAAGAAAACAAGCATGTGTTATGGAGGATGCACATACCGAAGACTAGAGAATGATTGGTCATTTTTGAACATGTATGACTTGTGGTCATTTTTTCCTAAGCATAATTTGCGTATTATTTTTGAACATGTATGACATGTATGACTAGTAATTAAGGTTTGCTTTGGATAATTAATTGAAATTTAGGGATTATGGTTTTATACTGAGTTTATAGGTGGAGTTCTGATATATATATTGGCACCTGTTGATCAAACTTTAGATCAAAGTATTTAGACAATATTCAAACGTCCATACCAGCAAGAGATGGTTTCATCTTTTAATGCCACATTGTCCTTTAGTTATAAATGACACAATCGATGCACAGAAAGGGATGGTTTCATTTCCAAAATCTTTATTCAATCATCATACTTACAAAAGATAATTATATGAATCTCAACATAACTAAAAACTTAATTTACAATTAAAAAAAAAAATACAAACTGCTTGTATGACCTATACTTGTCAGTGCTTTGATGCCCTCTATTCAACTAAAGAAAAAAA
>JAJGRW010000413.1:2062420-2157156 GCA_025461045.1 Carex parvula | reverse complement strand
TACAAGCCCGTGTGAAGCCCAAACAAATTTAGCCCATCTAACATTATGGGTGTACGTAGTATCTTACTTTTACAATTTGAGCACTCCTAGACCATTGCTCCGATTTAAAACAATTTGAAAATGACACAACGTATGGCTAATTTTGGTTATGTATCATAGTTTAGATCTAAATTAAGATACTTATGCCTGTTGTCTTCTTCCATTTTGTATGATTATTAGGAATATGAACTTCTTAATTGCTATATTTTTTGCAATCTTGTTTCTCAGTTTAAGGCTTTGCACGCTAAAAAACGAAATTGCAATAAAGGAAATGAAAAGTCTGAAACCGCAAAGAGTGAGTCTATGGTACTATGCATAGCACGGATTGGTCCGTACTACGGATCAATATTTTCGTTTTCAAAATCCTAACAGTTAATCCGAACTGTTCAACATGATTTTCATATGAGAATATACTTGTGGGCTAAATTTTCTATTTTTTAAAAAAAATTTACTATTTTTTAAAAAGGTAGAAAATCACTGTATTTGGATGGTTCAGAATTTTCAGATCAAGTGATTTTCTGCCTATCTTAAAATATAGTAAAAAAATTTGAAAAATATAAAATTTAGTCAGCAAGTACATATTCATGTGAGAATTATGTTAAACGGTTCGGATCGACCATTAGAATTTTCAAAATGAAAATATAACTCCGTAGTACGGACTAATCCGTGCTATGCATAGTACCATAGACTCACTCAACCGCTAATCTAACAAATTGATTACATTCTAGTTCTCGTATTTTAGAAGAAAATCACAAAATTTGATAAAATATTAATTTGTTTACACCCCCTAATTAAGTGGAGGACGGGTTTTATTGGATGATTTTAATTAAAGGAAGACGAATCTTGAAGTATATAACAAACGGCTTCTGGGACTCACGCTCCTGCTTCCGGTGCTTACAAGGCTTTAAATATAACAAAATTGAAAGCATAATTAGTTGGATACTGTAAAACCATACTTTCGATACAGCAAAACAAAGAGATGGCTACTATAAATAACAAACATACTGTAAAACAACAAGTTTAATACTAAAAATATATATACAAATATATAAATTGTACTCAATATTTTTTCATATATATGTCAAGTGTTGAACGTACTGAAAATTTTCAATACTTTTTAATTTTAATTTTTTTTTCACAATGCTGCACAATTTCTTAGTTAATTAACAAAATAAAAAGCTTAATGTTGAAGTCATGTTGTAGTCTTCTAGGATGACTTGGAAAGTAGGAATTTCCTAATTAAAATGTAACATGGGGTCAGAATTAAAAAAAAGAATCTATTGTTGGACGTACAGGATTTAGTGCATGCCACATATGCATTGTTTTAGTGAAACTAATTAAGCCTATATTTATACCGCTACACGACGCAATGAAGGTATTTATTTTGAAACTCTTATCAAATTAAGAACACATATATATCCATACATATATTCATTATTCTTTTTTGAGATGACATTGAACTACAACAGGCTCCTTCCTCGTTATATCAACACAGACCCGTACTATAGATACTGCAAAACAATAATAATGGACACCATTAAACTGCAAGGATATACCTTGTCAAATTAAGCTCAAGTTTGATACTGTAAAACTGTACTATGGATACTACAAAACTGAAAAGATGTATCCAGCCAAACATAAGTTCAATACTTCAAAACCATTCTATATATGGATTCTACATTTTTTTCTTTTTCTCAAACACCTTATTACAAAAAAAAAAACACTCGATAAACTGGACCATTATTACAAAAAAAAAAAAAAAAAAAAACACTCCATAAACTGGATCTCCATTGCACCGAAAATATCAGGTCAAACATTGATGACTAGACCAATTCCATAATACTCACAACCTAAAGAATACAGCCTCGAGTATATCATGGAATACATACATTCGTTCCCCTGCCATGTTGAATCGATAAACCAAAACCCTGGATATATTCAAAGGCCTAAGCCCGTTTCATTACTGAAACTGTCAAGTTACACATAGTGTTTTCTTAGGATAATCTTCCAACAAAATGATATCCCAAGTCACGGCCACCTAAGGCCACAATCATCATAAAGAGTCCTACAAAACATAAGGGCCTAAACATATACCACATCACAAGTCTGCTGCTAAGGTATAAAACTAAGCTATAAAATTCCCAAAAAAGCTTAGACATTAGCAAGAGTGTTGTCGCCTTCATAAACCACCAGCTGGTACTCCTCTACTAGTTCCTGAGGCTTTGGAAGCGTGTTCTCAAAATAAACAATTTCGGGATTAAGGTTTCCCACTTGCTTTTTCAGAAATTTACAAGGGACAACCCCAAATTTCATGAAAACAGGAGTCAATTCAACCAACATTTTATAAGTTGGCGTGTTAAGAGTAGTACGTAACTTCTCTTCATTGAAAATATAATCCAGCTGGTTTGCAGCAACAAACCCTACCTCCTTCAAGGGTCTCTCATAAGACCACATTTCTATTTTATTTGTTATTCTCGATATGTTTAGTTCCCCAAAATCAGCCTCAAAAGCTGTCCTTTGTCTTTTTTTACTTATCCCTTCGAACCAATCCAAATATCGAGGCACATGTCCTGAGGTTTTTGTTGCGCTCTTGAACTTTGTTACTTCAAAGAACCAAACCTATAAAAAGAAAAAGGAAGAAAGAAGTCAAAAAAAGAATTTCTTGAACATCAAGATGAATACTGTAATCAAAACTCAGTATACTATAAAACAATCATAATGATTCTATAAAACAAAGCACGTGAATACTATAAAACACTCTTCAATACTCCAATTTCAACAACTTATATCGGTGGTGCTCAGATGTTTATATCAGTTGTGGGATGATGTTTATATCAGTGGTGCGCTGTGGTATTTATGGGCAGGACCCAACCTGACCATTCAACGTGACAGCATTCAACGTGACCAAACCTTTCTAGTATTCGCACATATGTAGCAAGCATTTCTAGTATTCAAAACATACAGCATTCAACGTGACCAAACCTCAAATTAAATTGATATTGAGTTAAAAATTACTTACAATCAGTGCCAAACAACAACCAGGCATATGTGGTGACATCTGCGGGTCTTCCTTCTCTTTCCCCTTCTTCTTGCCTACTTGTTCTTCATAGTCCTCTTGCATCTGGCACCACCAAGCACAACGTGGAATGTACTCCTCCAACAACTCATAAACTGCTCCACCCCAATTGTATTTCGTCAATTCACGAGGCTGCTCTGCGTACTTAAATAAATGTAACGGTACATGACTGCCAGTATTTGGCAAGAGTACTGTGGTGAACAGGTACAACACCAACAAACTCACCACATCTGTTGCAGGGCACTTTGGGTCTTCTAAGGCGTTGGTAATGGCCTTTTCCAGATTCTTCTTAGTAATTGTCACCATATCTGGGAAATATCGCTGCCGAAGCATTGGGGTGTGGATAAACTGTCCCTATGGTGAACTAGATTGACCTTATCCCCTATGGATGGCAGACACAAGATATGAGATACAGCCTTAGAAGTGAATTTTACCAATTTGTTATTGAAATTGAAACATTTCTTTTCATGGTCCCAACGGGTCAGAATACAGTGGAGGATGGCATTGCTTGCTTGTACTTTTTTTGGAATCACCAAAAGGTGGAGGAAGGGGGTACCAAATAACAGCCTCAGATGGTTGATATTCAATTTGTGAAGAACATTCTTGTTGATAAAACCCATAGCCACATCAACAACACAATGGTTGGTAATGAGGGTATATCTGTTTAATTTTTTTGTTTCAGTACCTGCAAAACAAGAACCATATTACTTGTCAAAAGGTAAGCTATGTAAAAATTATAGGGCTGATGTAGTGAAGGATACTGAAAAATAACAAACTGTATACTAAACAGATCTTGTAAACTACTGTAACCCTAACCATTTTAGTAAGAAGCTGAGCAAATTTACCACTACATTTATACTGTAAGACAATCTACTCGACACTGTAAAACCTGACAGATCAGAACTATATATAAAATTGACCGATTTTAGTAAGAAATTTTGAAATAGTTCACTAAAGCATATCAATGAACTGTAAATAAGTATTACCTTTCCCTTTCTTCATTTTGTTCAATCAGAGAATAGATCGAGATTGAGTGAGAGAGAGAGAGAGAGAGCAATCTCGAGAATGGAACACTGAGTGGGAGAGAATGCGAGAAACGCGATTTTGAGAAAAAGGGTGCGAGAAAATCACTGTTTGAGAGAGAGATAGCTGTTCGTGTGTCGCTCATAGGGAATAGAGTAGCTAGGCTCTCTCTCTCTCTTACCCAGCTGACCAAACCTTAAATTAAATTGCTAAGTTTTGTTGTCTTATGAAAATCTTAGGAGAATTGTCTTACTAAATTCGCACAAAACCTTACCGAAAAACCTAAGTTTTGTTGTCTTATGAAAATTTTAGGAGAATTGTCTACTAAATTCGCACATAAACCTTACGAAAATAATAATAATACGTAATATAAAATTTATATCTACTTTTATTTATTTTTTATTTTTAAAATAATGATTGCTATTATTTTATTATTCATAACAACTTTTGCATTTTTCGTCAAAATTTTATATTGTTTTATTGAGGACAAAACTTATTGTTATTGAAAAATACCCTCTTGATAGTTATGAAATAAAGTATTTTTCTCCCATAAAAAATATTAAGAGAAAAAGTATTTTCATTTTATTTCGATGTTAAATTTCATAATGTGCAAATTTTTGTGAAAATTTGTATTGATGATATATAAATTTCACTAATGCTTAACATTCCTCAGAAATTGATTCACATTTCGTTCAGAAAATTAATGTAGTCAGAAACAGCTTAATGGTTACTGTAAAATAGATGGATGGATACTCTAAGATAGAAGGCTGGATACTACAAAACGGGATGATGGATACTGCAAATCATAATGATGGATATTATACGAGCATAATGGTTACTATAAAATACATGGATGGATACTCTACATTCGGTTTTACAGTATTTGTTGAGTGAAATCTCTGTTCTTTGTAAATAAAAAAAATCTGAGTTTTAGTTGCAAATTATCAAAAGGTAGATGATTCCTACAAGTACTGTGCAAAAAATTCACAAAGCCCTTTTATTATTCGTGCAAATTCTGATCCGACGGTCCTGATTCATATTCATCAAAGATTGAAATTCATACATTACCCGTACTCTGATATGGTATACCATGGGTAATATACAAATACCAAATATGCCCTTTATTTGATCTATATAAAGAAATATGAATTGTATTTTTGGAATACAAATGAAAAATGAAAAATATTTTATATATTCGACCAAATCGACTAATAATATCACAATCTAATAAATCTATCCTGATTTTTATATATTCGACCAAATCAACTAATATACACCATAAACCTAATATGGTGTAAGATAAATAATAAAGAAATAGATATATTACCAGAAGGGTCCACATCCCGGGCAGATCCCGTGCCTCTCTTTCTCGATCTCCGGGCATTAGCCGGTACAGGTGATTTTGCGGCACTTTTCTTTCCGGCCACTTCTGATTCGCGGTGAAATGTCTCCGCAGTCGAATCTTGGATCTACCATTAAAACCAGAATTCGGTATAAACTAAGAGTAATTATACATAAAACTATAAGCAATGGCAATAAGCCGATTGGTTGAAAATCAATAAATTAATAAGTTCAAGAGTAAGGGTATATAATGATGAATTTGCATCCTCTGAGAAATCTCAAACTTTGAGTTGATATGTGGAAAATCTGGACCATTCAAATCCTTTCTGCACGAATCTCAAAGCACAATAATACTGACCCCTTGCATTTCGAATAGGCACCCAAAAAATATATTTGGCCCTGCTTTAGATAAACTGAAAATTTGAGATATCTCAGAGGATACAGACTCATATAATGACAATATTATAAAGAGCTAAAAACTACCATCTTATTCCTTCGTTTTTCCACTTCATTAAAAGATAGCTCCTGCAATAATAAAAACCAGTTTTAATTCAACATATACCAGCAAAAAAACAGAATAAATAAAAACATGCCAAAATTCCAACAAAAAAGGATATACATTAAAAGATGCAGTACCTCTTTCTCAGGATACAGTGCAGCTATTAGTGCATCAAAGTTCAGATCGTCTCTTAGAGAACGACGGCTTGCACAATGGGTACGACAAACTGGGCACTCATTATTGCTAAGTAAAAAAAAATAATTGTAAATTAATAGTTATATAACCAGATATTTACCCTATAAATACCAAGAAAAATAATTAAGGTACCACATGCCTGATTTATTATTTTCATATTTTGTTTCAATTTGTGTATATACCAGCTTGCATTTGTAACAGAGTAAACTTGTATGTCTTCATATTGACCATTATACCCTAATAGCACATACACTTTACTAAATAATATTACATACCCTAAACGCATGGATTTGTCAATACAGTCACGACAAAACCGGTGCAGACATTCCATAACAGTTCGGGTTTTCCGGATTATTCCTGAAAAAAGTTTCAAAACAAAAATTAGAAGAAAAAAATTAAAATTTTGGCAAAGGTGCAATCATATTAACATTCATTGATAGTAAAATCAGTACTAACTAATTCCAAACTAAATGTAAAATTAATTTAAACTCTATCTGTCTGTACTAGTACCCTACATGCATCGGATTAATTACAACAAAGAAACTACAGAATAATAATTATTGCTTTTGCAAATTGGAATAATAAGTATAATCTTGGATATAAATTAACAGAGATTTACAATGTTGTACCTAAACATATGGGACATTGCACATCCTTTCGAATTTCTTCTAGGTTAACACACACAAACCTGAAACAAAAAAAGAAAACAAAAACTATTTAGGGAACAAAAAAAAAATACCAGCAGAGAGGTACTGTACCGTTTTGGGTCAGACAATTGTCTGACAAACAAAGCATAACCACTTGTAGAAATTGAGTAGAGATCCGTAAGTGAGCTTATGAATTGAACAGTAGTTGCTTGAGGTCTCATTGTAGACTGTAGACAGAATGAAGGTTGGCGCATGCAAAAGGAAAAATCGGTGCTAAAATCCGGGAGCTTTATTACTGGTCGGTCTGATCGAAGCTGTCAGAGGTATCTCCTTCCCCCATGGAAATCCGGCAGCGGCTGGTCGAGTGCTCTCTCTTCTTGGAATGTGAACAGACAATGGGGTGTGAGGGTTAGGGTTCTTTGTCTGTGTGGGGGTGTGAGAGAAAAGATGGAATGTGAACAGACGGATGTTGAAGGGTGTAGGCTCTTTCTCTTCTTTCTCTGGGTTCTCTCTGTCTTTCTCTCCTTGTAATAGCCGTGATGTGACACCGTGCCACCTGTTTTTTTTTTTTTATTTGGAATAAGGAGAGAATAACAAAACCATGCAACTATTCTATTCCATCCGCTCTTTAGCAAACCTTCCATTTGGTTCCTTTTTTATTTATTTTTATTTTTAACTTTCCAATTTTTCTGGGTTCTGATGTCTAATCGGAGTGATTTAATTGGCGTCAAGATTCGTACGCACTTAATTAACATGAATTTTGAAGTACCCCGCATGTAAATATAAGTAATGGATTAGTACAATTTCCTGAATTAAAAATATCCGATGAAAATTGAGAACAAATTAATTCAAAATAATACCACATTAAAAATAGCATACAAACTATCCAAAACTATCAAAATATATTTTCTTGACTAACTGACTCAACCCGACACGACACGACACGGTATGGTACGACTTTATTTGAGCCCAATATGGCCGGTTGCGTATTTTTTATCGTCCCCAACTCCCTGACGATATTTTAAAAGTGAACATACGAATAAAAAGCACTGTCAGTTTTTTTCAAAAAAAAGAACATACGAATAAAAAGGAAAAATGAAAAATTACTATAGCCAAACTAAGAAAAATACAATCTTAAAAATTCCTTTGCTTTTGTTTCTTCATTCGAATTGCTTATTTAGGGCCAAATTCAAATGATAGAATTAGTCTCAGTGCTATTCTCTTAGTGTATTGACAAAACCCGCCCGGTTCAGGACCGGACCGGCCAACCCGTGGAACGGCCCCAGACCGGCCTGAGCCCGTGCCTAAATCCGGATCGGACTGTCCAAACGGGTGGGCTAGGTTAACCAAGGCTTGGATCACCATTTTTTGACCCAACCCGCTTAGACCCGACCTGTTTGAACCTCCGGATCTGGACCGAAGCAAACCCGGACCGGACCGGACGAACCAGTACCAACCCCAGGACCGGGACTCGGACCAAAACCCGCCCGAACTCGTGCCAAACCCCCGAACCCGTGCCAATTCCCCGAACCCGCCCGAAACCCCAACCCGGACCCGAACCCATGCCAACCCAGCGGGATCCGAACTAAGTCGCCCGAACCGTTCGTTTGACAAGTTTTCAAACATTTTCTCTGCATGCACGGCTGCACGCTTTCAGAATTATGCATTTTAGGTGAAATTAGAAAGATTGGATGGATAGTGGGATGCATTCAGCAAAAATTATCAAACATTTGATAACAAAGATACTGTGGTCATTCATTTAAAAAATCAGATAGACAAAAAATATTCTAAATTCTAATTACATTATTTTTTACTCCAAATCGCAGCGGAGTAGCCATTATCATTTGCATTATATAAAATAAAATTAAAGGTATAAAGAAGAAAATAAAGATGTGACATTATAAAATCTATCTTCAATTAAAAATTAAAGTTAGAGTTACCCTACTAGCTAGGCGGTGCACTTGGCATTAATTACTTATTCAATTCCATTTCGTCATATATTATAATTTATAATTATTAATACTAATAGTCTAATACCCTTTTTTATTTCCTGCAACCGCAGCCCAACAGTCACATCGGCTTTAATTTGATCTTAGCATGGGATTCTTCCGAGTTGAGAGATTTGTATAGGTAGGGGTAGCATTAGCTGTTCTTATGATCTCTCATCTTGGATATGTAGTGATTATCAAGTTTAAAAATACTGCTGTCAGATTTATGCTGGTCATTCTATATAGTTATCTATTATAGAGGCAAAGAATAATATTAATGATTATAGAGTTACAATCAATATAACATTGCAGTCGTATTACTTTGTATATATTTTGGAATTAATATTTTAAAATTTTAAATTAATTCGAAAGTTTAAATTTGTTGTATATAGACCCTCATATTTGTGTCAGTGTTAAAGATGTTCATTGGATTGGTTCGGTTAAAATCAAATTAATTTAGTCAAATTAAAATTTTATTCGGTTAGAGAAATATAATCAAGCCAATCAATTTAAACTTGTGAACTGAAATATAACCGAACAAAAATAACTAAAGTAAACTTCGATTTGTTCGGTTGAATCAAAATAAAAGAAATTAAATTGTAAAAGGTTTAATTAATGTTGGAAATGAAACTCGGATTGTGGTATTGAAAGAGGAGTTTGTAATAAATTTCTTTTATTACTAAAGAGGAATACAAGGTTTGGAGTACAAAGCCTTGATATATTTTTCACACCCCATACATAAGCCTGTACCACCTATTTTTCTAATATTCATTATCAATGGAATTTGAAGATGTCACCTCTATTTTGTTGCAAAAAAATAGGGAGCTGAACGTAAGTTACGTCCGGATGGTTGCGCATTTTCCGTATTGTACATGACACATTTTCCGTATTTTTTTAAAATTAAACGAATATACATTAATGTACCAATTGACACTCAGAAATATTGACAATAAATACTCGCCTTTCATTTTCTCATTTAGTTGCCACCATGGACCAGATTTTTTTTTTAGTCAGAAGTGCTGAACCACTTGGCAGTGCTGACGGGTGTGAATGGTGACAGGTGGGACATTGTGCTGACAGATTTTACCGGTGAAGCAAAATTAGATACTAACTTAAGTTGTGCTCATATCTGTAACAACCGGTAAATTTTTATATTAATTTTGAAATTTATATTGGACTTTATTATAATATCACAAAATTATAAGGTTGAAATAGCAAAAATGCAAACTTTATAAAAATAAAACAGCCAACGTGGCCTCTCTTGCCACGCGGCTCGTTGCATGAAACCACCTCTCATTTTTTTACCACCGTGAAAATCTCTTGATATACATGGGATCACTGTTATTCATGATCAATCTTAGTGAAAGAAAGAAATTTGAGGAAATGCCAAAAAAAAAAAATGAGAAGAAAATTGGAAAATCAAAAGAAATATTTTGATGAAAATTTTGAGATATTGATTAATTTGATTTCATATCCGATTGGAATTCCGACTACGTCGCGTTGATTCTGAGCAACCGTTGCAATCTGATTTGGATTTCTGAATTGATCACTATCAGGTAACTAGACTTCTCTATGATCTGTGTTTTTGTTTTGGTTGGTTGAATTGGATATTTGAATTGGATATTGGAATATGAGGCATATTTTAACGGGATAGCGGGTCTGAGGTTCGAATTTGATTGTGAACTGATGAGAATGTGTTCTGAGAATGTGGGAATGGTCTGTGTGACAGACATTCCAAATACTGTGTGACTTGTTTTACTGATAACCTAGACCGACGTGCTATCACTGGTTAAATATGCATGCATAATTTGATTTGAATTTGTGTGGATTAATTCAGTCTGTTTGAATGGTTGTTTAATTAAGTCAATTATAGAGAAGCTGCGTCGTTAAATAACCGGTTACTGAGCTTTGTAGCTTACTCCGTATTGTTTCTTTGTGTTTTTTGTTTGCGACATAGGTTGACGGGACGAAGGATGGATGCGAGGGTACTTCTCTTGTCACGAGCCCCGGCCCGGCGGCGGGGTCGTGACAATATCAAGTTTATAAATAAAATTAAAAACCATTTATTTGGGGTGAGGTCCTCTGTAAGTGAGAGAGCCAAGTGGGAGTGGGGTCAAGTTGTCATAAGATTAGAAAGAGAGAGAGGGTGCGGATTTGAACTCAAAATTAGATACTAACTTAAGTTATTAAAAAATAGTCAAAGTATCAACAGTATAATGGTTACTGTAAAATTCTATCTTTTTATTTATTTTTTATTTTTTTTGTGAGAACTTGGTAGTAGCTACCAAGGATATCTTTTTGGTTTTCATCTTGTTAGTTTACAGTATCAACCTGGTTGTTCGTTACTAAATCAGTGAGGTATTTAGGTCTGGTACCATTACCTAGTACATATCACTGAAATTTGATATCCTTGTAATGGTTTTACAAAAAAAAAAAGTTGTCTCACTCAAACACTTGAACTCCAGCAGGATGCTCCACATAAGAAGGGACTGAAATTTTATAGAATTTTACTTACAACGTTACAAAACAAATTGGCAAGTACAAAAGATCTATTTTCATCTACTGAAAAAGCTCGATCCTCAGATTCCAATCCTTCATACTTGTCTTACTTTTCTTACTTCTATGTTTTAGTTTTTGGGAATTGAAAACAAAGAATAAAGAAATTAAGGACTACAACTCACGAGAGAAGATTGGAAAGAGGAATTGGATTGTCATACTCCAGCTGTCTTCTTCCATTTTGTATGATGATTATTACGAATATGAACTTCTTGCTATATTTTTTTTTTTTTTGAGCAAGATTCTTGCAATATTTTTTGCAATCTTGTTTCTCAGTTTAAGGCTTTGCACGCTAAAAAGCGAAATTGCAATAAAGGAAATGAAAAATCTTAAACCGCTAAGAGTGAGTCTATGGTACTATGCATAGCACGGATTGGTCCGTACTACGGATCAATATTTTTCATTTTCAAAATCCTAACGTTCCCGAACCGTTCAACATGATTTTCATATGAGAATATACTTGTGGGCTAAATTTTCTATTTTTTAAAAAAAATTTAATATTTTTTAAATAGGTAGAAAATCACTGTTTTTGGATGGTTCAGAATTTTCAGATCAAGTGATTTTCTACTTATCTTAAAATATAGTAAAAAAATTTGAAAAATATAAAATTTAGTCTGCAAGTACATATTCATGTGGAAATTATGTTGAACGGTTCGGATCGATCATTAGAATTTTCAAAATGAAAATATAGCTCCGTATATAGTACGGACTAATCCGTGTTATGCATAGTACCATAGACTCACTCAACCGCTAATCTAAAAAATATAATTTTGTCCGAGAATAGAAAATTAGATGGGCAGAGTTTCGAGCTTTTAATCGTCCATATTTTATAAATTAATATTTTGATCTGAATTTGAGTCCTAAAATTATTATGTTAATACTTTTGGGCATATGCCAAGGAAGTTGTAGAACAATTTATGTTTTCTTAGGGACTTCGATGCAATCTTTTTCACTTTCATTTTCTCATTTAGTTGCTCAACTGTTTTGAGCTCTTTTTGTTTTTATTTCACTATTACATCACTTATGTAATGGACCATATAATGAATGAAATACGGGCTAGACCCATATTTTCTTAAAAGAAATACTTTTGGGCATGCATATAAGATATATCTTAGAATTATATTGGATAAATATGTGAGTTTCAATCATTTTGAATGGTAAATATGATATTACAAACGGAAAGGAAAAGGTCAGGCCTGTGTGAAATATAGGTTTTATTATTTTGTTCCCTTAACGCTGTATGTGACTTTTTTTTTTTGGTTCTCTGTATGTGACTGTGTTTGGGCATTTATTATTGAGACCTAAACAAATTTATTCTTTTACATGTACAATTGAGAAAAATACAGGAGATATCTGAACGTACAATCAAAAAATGTAGGAGAGAAAAACAAAAATACTTGTTTGGAATCTCCTTCTACCTTTTTAATGCGAAATGCATAAAGCCATGCATGCATGCACAACGACATTCCCAATTAAGGGAAAATTTACAAAGTAACCTTCTTCCCAAAAAGTTCATACAAAATACCCTCTCTTCAAAACTTTTGTCAAAATGACCCAGTGGGACCCACCAATGTAAAAAGTTTTTCCTCCCCTCATTTTATTATCATCTTTCTTAGAAAGAAGGTTAACTTGTAAAAAAAAAATGATCTTATAAAATCAGAGGTTTATATTTGGAAACTTTTTTTTTGAAACACTTTATTGGAGCAGCCTACGTTTGGAAACATGTATAAGAAGATTTTTGTCTCCTGGTACAGTGTACCAGTCAGTACAAATTGATTACATTCTAGTTCTCGTATTTTAGAAGAAAATCACAAAATTTGATAAAATATTAATTTGTTTACACCCCCTAATTAAGTGGAGGACGGGTTTTATTGGATGATTTTAATTAAAGGAAGACGAATCTTGAAGTATATAACAAACGGCTTCTGGGACTCACGCTCCTGCTTCCGGTGCTTACAAGGCTTTAAATATAACAAAAATTGAAAGCATAATTAGTTGGATACTGTAAAACCATACTTTCGATACAGCAAAACAAAGAGATGGCTACTATAAATAACAAACATACTGTAAAACAACAAGTTTAATACTAAAAATATATATACAAATATATAAATTTGTACTCAATATTTTTTCATATATATGTCAAGTGTTGAACGTACTGAAAATTTTCAATACTTTTTAATTTTAATTTTTTTTTCACAATGCTGCAGAATTTCTTAGTTAATCAACGAAATAAAAAGCTTAATGTTGAAGTCATCCAATAAAACTATGTCAAGTGTTGAACGTACAGGATTTAGTGCATGCCACATATGCACTGTTTTAGTGAAACTAATTAAGCCTATATACCGCTACACGACGCAATGAAGGTATTTTGAAACTCTTACATATATATCCATACATATATTCATTATTCTTTTTTGAGATAACATTGAACTACAACAGGCTCCTTCCTCGTTATATCAACACAGACCCGTACTATAGATACTGCAAAACAATAACAATGGACACCATTAAACTGCAAGGATATACCTTGTCAAATTAAGCTCAAGTTTGATACTGTAAAACTGTACTATGGATACATGAAAACAAAGGAATGGACACTACAAAACTGATGAAAAGATGTATCCAGCCAAACATAAGTTGAATACTTCAAAACCATTCTATGGATTCTACATTTTTTTCTTTTTCTCAAACACCTTATTACAAAAAGAAAAAACACTCGATAAACTGGACCTTTATTACAAAAAAAAAAAAAAAAACACTCGATAAACTGGATCTCCATTGCACCGAAAATATCAGGTCAAACATTGATGACTAGACCAATTCCATAATACTCACAACCTAAAGAATACAGCCTCGAGTATATCATGGAATACATATATTCGTTCCCCTGCCATGTTGAATCGATAAACCAAAACCCTGGATATATTCAAAGGCCTAAGCCCGTTTCATTACTGAAACTGTCAAGTTACACATAGTGTTTTCTTAGGATAATCTTCCAACAAAATGATATCCCAAGTCACGGCCACCTAAGGCCACAATCATCATAAAGAGTCCTACAAAACATAAGGGCCTAAACATATACCACATCACAAGTCTGCTGCTAAGGTATAAAACTAAGCTATAAAATTCCCAAAAAAGCTTAGACATTAGCAAGAGTGTTGTCGCCTTCATAAACCACCAGCTGGTACTCCTCTACTAGTTCCTGAGGCTTTGGAAGCGTGTTCTCAAAATAAACAATTTCGGGATTAAGGTCTCCCACTTGCTTTTTCAGAAATTTACAAGGGACAACCCCAAATTTCATGAAAACAGGAGTCAATTCTACCAACATTTTATAAGTTGGCGTGTTAAGAGTAGTACGTAACATCTCTTCATTGAAAATATAATCCAGCTGGTTTGCAGCAACAAACCCTACCTCCTTCAAGGGTCTCTCATAAGACCACATTTCTATTTTATTTGTTATTCTCGATATGTTAAGTTCCCCAAAATCAGCCTCAAAAGCTGTCCTTTGTCTTTTTTTACTTATCCCTTCGAACCAATCCAAATATCGAGGCACATGTCCTGAGGTTTTTGTGGCACTCCGGAACTTTGTTACTTCAAGAACCAAACCTATAAAAAGAAAAAGTGACCAAACCTCAAATTAAATTGATATTGAAAACAGACCACATATGTAGCAAGCATTTCTAGTATTCAAAACAGACAGCATTCAACGTGACCAAACCTCAAATTAAATTGATATTGAGTTAAAAATTACTTACAATCAGTGCCAAACAACAACCAGGCATATGTGGTGACATCTGCGGGTCTTCCTTCTCTTTCCCCTTCTTCTTGCCTACTTGTTCTTCATAGTCCTCTTGCATCTGGCACCACCAAGCACAACGTGGAATGTACTCCTCCAACAACTCATAAACTGCTCCACCCCAATTGTATTTCGTCAATTCACGAGGCTGCTCTGCGTACTTAAATAAATGTAACGGTACATGACCGCCAGTATTTGGCAAGAGTACTGTGGTGAACAGGTACAACACCAACAGACTCACCACATCTGTTGCAGGGCACTTTGGGTCTTCTAAGGCGTTGGTAATGGCCTTTTCCAGATTCTTCTTAGTAATTGTCACCATATCTGGGAAATATCGCTGCCGAAGCATTGAGGGTGTGGATAAACTGTCCCTATGGTGAACTAGATTGACCTTATCCCCTATGGATGGCAGACACATGATATGAGATACAGCCTTAGAAGTGAATTTTACCAATTTGTTATTGAAATTGAAACATTTCTTTTCATGGTCCCAACGGGTCAGAATACAGTGGAGGATGGCATTGCTTGCTTGTACTTTTTTGGGAATCACAAAAAGGTGGAGGAAGGGGGTACCAAATAACAGCCTCAGATGGTTGATATTCAATTTGTGAAGAACATTCTTGTTGATAAAACCCATAGCCACATCAACAACACAATGGTTGGTAATGAGGGTATATCTGTTTAATTTTTTTGTTTCAGTACCTGCAAAACAAGAACCATATTACTTGTCAAAAGGTAAGCTATGTAAAAATTATAGGGCTGATGTAGTGAAGGATACTGAAAAATAACAAACTGTATACTAAACAGATCTTGTAAACTACTGTAACCCTAACCATTTTAGTAAGAAGCTGAGCAAATTTACCAGTACATTTATACTGTAAGACAATCTACTCGACACTGTAAAACCTGACAGATCAGAACTATATATAAAATTGACCGATTTTAGTAAGAAATTTTAAAATAGTTCACTAAAGCATATCAATGAACTGTAAATAAGTACTACCTTTCCCTTTCTTCATTTCGTTCAATCAGAGAATAGATCGAGATTGAGTGAGAGAGAGAGAGAGAGAGCAATCTCGAGAATGGAACACTGAGTGGGAGAGAATGCGAGAAACGCGATTTTGAGAAAAAGAGTGCGAGAAAATCACTGTTTGAGAGAGAGATAGCTGTTCGTGTGTCGCTCATAGGGAATAGAGTAGCTAGGCTCTCTCTCTCTCTTACCCACGTGATCAAACCTTAAATTAAATTGCTAAGTTTTGTTGTCTTATGAAAATCTTAGGAGAATTGTCTTACTAAATTCGCACAAAACCTTACTAAAAAAGCTAAGTTTTGTTGTCTTATGAAAATTTTAGGAGAATTGTCTTAATAAATTCGCACATAAACCTTACGACAAAAATAATTATACGTAATATAAAATTTATATCTACTTTTATTTATTTTTTATTTTTAAAATAATGATTGCTATTATTTTATTATTCATAACAACTTTTGCATTTTTTGTCAAAATTTTATATTGTTTTATTGAGGACAAAACTTATTGTTATTGAAAAATACCCTCTTGATAGTTATGAAATAAAGTATTTTTCTCCCATAAAAAAATATTAAGAGAAAAAGTATTTTCATTTTATTTCGATGTTAAATTTCATAATGTGCAAATTTTTGTGAAAATTTGTATTGATGATATATAAATTTCACTAATGCTTAACATTCCTCTTAAATTGATTCACATTTCGTTTAGAAAATTAATGTAGTCAGAAACAGCATAATGGTTACTGTAAAATGGATGGATACTCTAAGATATATAGAAGGCTGGATACTATAAAACTGGATGATGGATACTGCAAATCAAAATGATGGATATTATACGAGCATAATGGTTACTGTAAAATACATATATAGATGGATACTCTACGTTCAGTTTTACAGTATTTGTTGAGTGAAATCTGTGTTCTTTGTAAATAAAAAAATCTGAGTTTTGGTTGCAAATTATCAAAAGGTAGATGATTCCTACAAGTACTGTGCAAAAAATTCACGAAGCCCTTTTGTTATTCATGCAAATTCTGATCCGACGGTCCGGATTCATATTCATTAAAGATTGAGATTCATACATTACCAGTACTCTGATATGGTACACCATGGGTAATATGCAAATACCAAATATGCCCTTTATTCGATCTATATAAAGAAAAATGAATTTTATTTTTGGAATACAAATAAAAAATGAAAAATATTTTATATATTCGACCAAATCGACTAATAATATCATAATCTAATAAATCTATCCAGATTTTTATATATTCGACCAAATCAACTAACATACAACATAAACCAGATATGGTGTAAGCTAAATAATAAAGAAATAGATATATTACCAGAAGGGTCCACATCCCGGGCAGATCCCGTGCCTCTCTTTCTCGATCTCCGGGCATTAGCCGGTACAGGTGATTTTGCGGCACTTTTCTTTCCGGCCACTTCTGATTCCCGGCGAAATGTCTCCGCAGTCGAATCTTGGATCTACCATTAAAACCAGAATTCGGTATAAACTAAGAGTAATTATACATAAAACTATAAGCAATGGCAATAAGCCGATTGGTTGAAAATCAATAAATTAATAAGTTCAAGAGTAAGGGTATATAATGATGAATTTGCATCCTCTGAGATATCTCAAACTTTGAGTTGATATGTGGAAAATCTGGACCATTCAAATCCTTTCTGCACGAATCTCAAAGCACAATAATACTGACCCCTTGCATTTCGAATAGGCACCCAAAAAATATATTTGGCCCTGCTTTAGATAAACTGAAAATTTGAGATATCTCAGAGGATACAGACTCATATAATGATAATATTATAAAGAGCTAAAAACTACCATCTTATTCCTTCGTTTTTCCTCTTCATTAAAAGATAGCTCCTGCAATAATAAAAACCAGTTTTAATTCAACATGTACCAGCAAAATAAAAGAATAAATAAAAACATGCCAAAATTCCAACAAAAAAGGATATACATTAAAAGATGCAGTACCTCTTTCTCAGGATACAGTGCAGCTATTAATGCATCAAAATTCTTATCGTCTCTTAGAGAACGACGGCTTGCACAATGGGTACGACAAACTGGGCACTCATTATTGCTAAGTAAAAAAAAATAATTGTAAATTAGTAGTTAGATAACCAGATATTTACCCTATAAATACCAAGAAAAATAATTAAGGTACCACATGCCTGATTTATTATTTTCATATTTTGTTTCTATTTGTGTATATACCAGCTTGCATTTGTAACAGAGCAAACTTGTATGTCTTCATCTTGACCATTATACCCTTATAGCACATACACTTTACTAAATAATATTACATACCCTAAACGCATGGATTTGTCAATACAATCACGACAAAACCGGTGCAGACATTCCATAACAGTTCGGGTTTTCCGGATTATTCCTGAAAAAAGTTTCAAAACAAAAATTAGAAGAAAAAAATTAAAATTTTGGCAAAGGTGCAATCATATTAACATTCATTGATAGTAAAATCAGTACTAACTAATTCCAAACTAAATGTAAAATTAATTTAAACTCTATCTGTCTGTACTAGTACCCTTAACGCATCGGATTAATTACAACAAAGAAACTACAGAAATAATAATTATTGCTTTTGCAAATTGGAATAATAACTATAATCTTGGATATAAATTAACAGAGATTTACAATGTTGTACCTAAACATATGGGACATTGCACATCCTTTCGAATTTCTTCTAGGTTAACACACACAAACCTGAAACAAAAAAAGAAAACAAAAACTATTTAGAGAACAAAAAAAAAATACCAGCAGGGAGGTACTGTACCGTTTTGGGTCAGACAACATTGGTTGGTTGGCACATTGAGTACCGTTTTGGTACAGAGTATTGTACCGGTCGACCTGGCAACTGGTACATAAGACCCGGTATAGTACAGTAGTAATCCTATAAAATACCAATATACCACCTCAGTCTGCACATGTTAGAAAGAAAAAAATGGTTATTTTTTAAAAATCAGAACTCAGAAGCCACTGTCTGACAAACAAAGCATAACCACTTGTAGAAATTGAGTAGAGAACCGTAAGTGAGATTATAAATTGAGCAGTAGTTGCTTGAGGTCTCATTGTAGACTGTAGACAGAATGAAGGTTGGTGCATGCAAAAGGAAAAATCGGTGCTAAAATCGAAACAAAAAAAAAAAAAAAAAACGAGAAAGGTGGGAGCTTTATTACTGGTCGGTCTGATCGAAGCTGTCAGAGGTGTCTCTGTCGGTGTCGCTACCTCCTCCTTCTCCTTCCCCCATGGAACCTCTCTCTATGGATTCCTCCGCCGCTTCTTCTTCTTCCCTCTCGCCAGCGCCACCCATGGTGTCGTGCGATCGCATTTCTCTTAACCGTCTCTCTTGCGCCTTTCTTGATTATGATTTGGTAGAGAGGTTTGTGCAAAGCATGTAAGGGAGAGATAGAGAGAGCAGGAGAGAAAGGGAAGGAAAGGGATGGGTTATTGGTCGAGTGCTCTTTCTCTTCTTTCTCTTTCTCTTTCTCTTTCTCTTTCTCTTTCTCTTCTTTCTCTTGGTTCTCTTGGCACATTGAGTACCGTTTTGGGTCAGAGGTGTCTCCTTCATGGAAATCCGCAAGCGGCTGGTCGAGTGCTCTTTCTTTTTTTTGAAAACCCAGCAGCGGGTGGTCGAGTGCTCTCTCTTCTTTCTCTGGATTGGAATGTGAGGGTTTAGGGTTCTCTCTCTTCTTTCTCTGGGTTCTCTCTCTCTCTTTCTCTACTTGTAATAGCCGTGATGTGGCACCGTGCCACCTGTTTTTTTTTATTTGGAATAAGGAGAGAATAACAAAACCATGCAACTATTCTATTCCGCTCTTTAGCAAACCTTCCATTTGTTTCCTTTTTTATTTTTTTTATTTTTAACTTTCCAATTTTTCTGGGGTCTGATGTCTAATCGGAGTGATTTAATTGGCGTCAAGATTCGTACGCACTTAATTAACATGAATTTTGAAGTAATCTGCACAAATATTCCTCTCCGAGAGAAACTCTGTTTCTTAATATTTTTATTTTTTATTTTTAACTTCCCTTTTTTGGGGGAGTCATAGACTCATAGGGCATTTCGATGGTTTGATGTCCGAACAAAACCGTTTAATTTGTAATAAAATTTGTGCACACTTGATCAACAAAGAATTTAAGTTGTTCACACAAATCTTAACGCAAATTAATCGGCTTCGATTGAGCATCAAATTGATCCATTACTTATACTAACATGCGGGGTATTAAGAACAAGGATGTTCTTATGTTCATTAAGCCTCTTTGTGAACACTCCAAAATCTATCAGATTGGCTTCAAACGATGAATCTGAACTATTGAAACTCTTCTCTCTTACGAGTAATACGTCTCCATGCGAAAATTTTAAATTTTGGAATTAATATTTAAATTTTTTAAATTAATTCGTTAGTTTAAATTATTTGCATATAGACGCATCATTCGTAAGGTAGAAGGGTTTCAATGGTTCGGATTTTTCATTTGAAACCAATTCGATAGATTTTAAAATTGAGTTTACAAAGGAGATTGATGAACTTAAGAACACCCTAGTTCTTAATACCCTGCATGTAAGTATAAGTAATGGATCAGTACAATTTCCTAAATTAAAAATACCCAATGAAAATTGAGAACAAATTAATTCAAAATAATACCACATTAAAAATAGCACACAAAACTATCCAAAACTATCAACATATATTTTTTAGACTAATTGACCCAACCCGACACGACACGACATGGTACGGCACGACTTTGTTTGAGCCCAATATGGCCGGTTGCGTATTTTTTATCATGCCCAACTCCCTGACGAGATTTTAAAAGTGAACATACGAATAAAAAGGAAAAATGAAAAATTACTATAGCCAAACTAAGAAAAATACAATCTTAAAAATTCCTTTGCTTTTGTTTCTTCATTCGATTTGCTTATTTAGGGCCAAATTCAAATGATAGAATTAGTCTCAGTGCTATTCTCTTAGTGTATTGACAAAATCCACCCGGTCCAGGACCAGACTGGCCAACTCGTGGATTGGCCCCGGACCAGCACGAGCCCGTGCCTAAACCGTCCAAACGAGTGGGCCGGGTTAACCAAGGCGCGGATCACCATTTTTGGACCCAACCCGCTCAGACCCGACCCGTTTGAACCCCCAGATCCGGATCGGAGCAAACCCGGACCGGACCCGACGAACCCGTGCCAATTCCTGGACCCGGACCCAAACCCGCCCAAACCCGTGCCAACCCCCCGAACCCGGACTCGAACCTGCCCGAACCCTCCCCAATCCGGACCCAAACCCGTGCCAGCCCGGCGGGTTCCGAACTAACCCGCCCGAACCCGTCTGAGTTCAAATTTTTTCAAAAAAAAACGGTTATCTTTTCCCCCCAAAAAAACCCGCCCGAACCGTTCGTTTGACAAGTTTTCAAACATTTTCTCTGCATGTACGGCTGCACGCATTCAGAATTATGCATTTTAGGTGAAATTAAAAAGATTGGATGGACAGTGGGATGTATTCAGCAAAAATTATCAAACATTGGATAACAAAGATACTGTGGTTATTCATTTGAAAAATCAGATAGACAAAAAATATTCTAAATTCTAATTATATTTTTGTTTACTCCAAATCGCAGCAGAGTAGCCATCATCATTTGCATTAAATAAAATAAAATGAAAGGTATAAAGAAGAAAATAAAGATATAACATTATAGAATCATCTTCAATTAAAAATTAAAGTTAGAGTTACCCTACTAGCTAGGCGGTGCACTTGGCATTAATTAATTACTTATTCAATTCCATTTCGTCATATATTAGAAATATTAATACTAATAGTCTAATACCCTTTTTTATTTCCTGCAACCGCAGCCCAACAGTCACATCAGCTTTAATTTGATCTTGCTTTGTATCCACAAAATCTTAGCATGGGATTCTTCCGAGTTGAGAGATTTGTAGAGGTAGGGGTAGCATTAGCACAGTGTGGAGCAGTTGTTTTTTCTCGGATTGAGACTTCAGTACTGTAATTCAGTTGTCTAAGTATAGGAGTCCGAATCTGCTGCAATTCCGAGGTGGATCGCAGGATCCGAAAATTCCGAGATCAACGGTTCGAACTTTTTCATGTGCGGATCTCGGAACGTTCTTAAAAAGTAAATTTTTATGCACGCATCTTGAGAAAGACCAACAGTTGAGAAGGGACCGCAGGGTCCTGTGATTCCCCGAGAATCACAGCAGATTTATTTTCCAAATTAAGTATAGATCTCTTAGTTGTAGACTTGTAGTACTGAAATTCTAATTTATTATGAAAAACGCACCATTAAATTGTTGAGCGGTTCTTTAATTCCCTCCAAAAGATGCAATTCTAAAAAAAAAAAGTAAAATAAAAAGATTGAGTTCTACTGTTCTAGTCTTCTAAATTATATTATTTTTTATTGTTTAAATTGTTGAGCGGTTCTTTAATTCCCTCAAAAAGATGCAATTCTGAAAAAAAAAAGTAAAAAAAAAAAGATTGAGTTCTACTGTTCTAGTCTTCTAAATTATATTACTTTTTATTGTTTATCAAGAATCTCTATGAGATCAAACTCATGACCTTTTACACAAAAAATGTTGTCGTTTTGTACTAGACTAAAAGTCTATTCTTACAATTCTTCAAAATTATTTATGCAAAGTTAAAGAGTTTTAAGTAATAATAACTTCCCAAATTAATATGACCTGCTTGGACAATCGAAGTGCAAAAACAACAGATATAGCTGTTCTTATGATCTCTCATCTTGGATATGTGATTATCAAGTTTAAAAATACTGCTGTCAGATTTATGCTGGTCATTCTATATAGTTATCTATATGGAGGCAAAGAATAATATTAATGATTATAGAGTTACAATCAATATAACATTGCAGTCGTATTACTTTGCATATATTTTGCTTTAGTGTGATTTAGTTTTCAAAAAGATAACAGCAGCAGATATCATTTAAAACTACAAGTATCGTGTTAAGTACTTGTGCTACTAGACCCTCATATTTGTGTCAGTGTTAGAGATGTTCATTGGATTGGTTCGGTTAAAATCAAATTAATATAGTCAAATTAAAATTTATTCGGTTAGAGAAATATAATCAAACCAATCAATTTATACTTGTGAACTGAAATATAACCGAACAAAAATAACTAAAGTAAACTTCAATTTGTTCGGTTGAATCAAAATAAAAGAAATTAAATTGTAAAAGATTTAATTAATACATACACAAATACCATTTTATAATTATAAAAATAAATATGACTACATATATATTAGTTTTGTTTGATAAGCGTCCTTTCATATCCTTCTCCGACTAATTTTACAGTAAAATATGTAGAATCCATGGAAAGAAACCCATTACTCACACACTCAAGAGTACGAACGCCGATTCACACTGGTTTTTACTCTTCCGTTTCTACAAAACAAAACCAAAACTGGAGCGAGCAAATCAAGCAGCAAATATGGGATGTTTTTTCACTTAGCCATCCAAACTTATTTAAGTTCCACTTCGACATGAGCTAAGCTTTCTTTTATTTTAATTTTACAAAATGTCAAAGTAAAAACAATCCGGGAGCTCTGTCTCAATGGAAATTTTAATTTTGTAAAATTAATATTTCTAATATTCATTATCAATGGAATTTGAAGATGTCACCTCTATTTTATTGCAAAAAAATGCGCAGTCAAAAGACATAGCTAATCCAATTTGTACAGGACACATTTTCCGTATTTTTTTTTAAATTAAACGAATGTACATTAATGTACCAATTGACACTCATAAATATTGACAATAATTAATGACTCGCCTTTCATTTTCTCATTTAGTTGCTCAGGCCTCACCTTTTCCTTTTCCTTAATTTCCATTTCTTTTCTCTATCTCCGATTTCTCTATCTCCGATTTCTAAGTATAGGAGTCCGAATCTGCTGCAATTCCGAGGTGGATCGCAGGATCCGAAAATTCCGAGATCAACGGTTCGAACTTTTTCATGTGCGGATCTCGGAACGTTCTTAAAAAGTAAATTTTTATGCACGCATCTTGAGAAAGACCAACAGTTGAGAAGGGACCGCAGGGTCCTGTGATTCCCCGAGAATCACAGCAGATTTATTTTCCAAATTAAGTATAGATCTCTTAGTTGTAGACTTGTAGTACTGAAATTCTAATTTATTATGAAAAACGCACCATTAAATTGTTGAGCGGTTCTTTAATTCCCTCCAAAAGATGCAATTCTAAAAAAAAAAAAGTAAAATAAAAAGATTGAGTTCTACTGTTCTAGTCTTCTAAATTATATTATTTTTTATTGTTTAAATTGTTGAGCGGTTCTTTAATTCCCTCCAAAAGATGCAATTCTGAAAAAAAAAAGTAAAAATAAAAAGATTGAGTTCTACTGTTCTAGTCTTCTAAATTATATTATTTTTTATTGTTTATCAAGAATCTCCATGAGATCAAACTCATGACCTTTTACACAAAAAATGTTGTCGTTTTGTACTAGCTAGACTAAAAGTCTGTTCTTACAATTCTTCAAAATTATTTATGCAAAGTTAAAGAGTTTTAAGTAATAATAACTTCCCAAATTAATATGACCTGCTTGGACAATCGAAGTGCAAAAACAACAGATATAGCTGTTCTTATGATCTCTCATCTTGGATATGTGATTATCAAGTTTAAAAATACTGCTGTCAGATTTATGCTGGTCATTCTATATAGTTATCTATTATAGAGGCAAAGAATAATATTAATGATTATAGAGTTACAATCAATATAACATTGCAGTCGTATTACTTTGCATATATTTTGCTTTAGTGTGATTTAGTTTTCAAAAAGATAATAGCAGCAGATATCATTTAAAAATACAAGTATCGTGTTAAGTACTTGTGCTACTAGACCCTCATATTTGTGTCAGTGTTATAGATGTTTATTGGATTGGTTCGGTTAAAATCAAATTAATATAGTCAAATTAAAATTTTATTCGGTTAGAGAAATATAATCAAACCAATCAATTTAAACTTGTGAACTGAAATATAACCGAACAAAAATAACTAAAGTAAACTTCGATTTGTTCGGTTGAATCAAAATAAAAGAAATTAAATTGTAAAAGGTTTAATTAATACATACACAAATACCATTTTATAATTATAAAAATAAATATGACTACATATATGTTAGTTTTGTTTGATAAGCGTCCTTTAATTTCATATCCTTCTCCGACTAATTTTACAGTAAAATATGTAGAATCCATGGAAAGAAACCAGTGTTCTAAATAGCGCGCTATAGCGGCGCTATAGCGCCGCTATAGCGTTTTTGGACCCCAAACGCTACGCTATGACATCAAAATGCGCTATTTGCGCTACGGCCGCTATAGCGACCGCTACAGCGCTATAGCGGTCCGCTATTCGCGCTATTTGCGCTATACAAAATGGGTTTTTTTTTTTTAAAGCAATTTATATGGGTTTTAAATAAAGATAAAAAAAATCTCAAACCGAAATTGAATTTGTTGCTACTTGCTACAGATAAATCAATTTGAAATTGGGAATAGAAATAGAAATTTGAATAGAAAAAAAGTCCAAATCGAAAATAAAATTTGAATAGAAAAAAAATTATGTCATGAATCATGATGCTTAAGATATTTTTAATAGGAAAAATCGATAGTTTATGATATTACTATGGATATTTTGAACCGCAATTTGAACTTTGTACTGGTTCAATATGAATATTATAATTTCTTAATTACTTTGGTGTTATTTATTGTTCTATGAGACTTTAGATAATGTTGATGTTTAGTACAAATATTGAATATACGAAATGTAAAAAAAAAACGCTATTTGGAATAGCTTCCGCTATAGCGACGCTATTCGCTATAGCTTTTTTTTTAGCCTTCCCGCTACGACGCTATAAACGCTATTTAGAACCTTGAAAGAAACCCATTACTCACACACTCAAGAGTACGAACGCCGATTCACACTGGTTTTTACTCTTCCATTTCTACAAAACAAAACCAAAACTGGAGCGAGCAAATCAAGCAGCAAATATGGGATGTTTTTCACTTAGCCATCCAAACTTATTTAAGTTTCTCTTCGACATGAACTAAGCTTTCTTTTATTTTAATTTTACAAAATGTCAAAATAAAAACAATCCGGGAGCTCCGTCCCAATGGAAATTTTAATTTTGTAAAATTGATATTTCTAATATTCATTATCAATGGAATTTGAAGATGTCACCTCTATTTTATTGCAAAAAAAATAGGGAGCTGAATGTAAGGAACGTACTATATAAGTTACGTCTGGATGGTTGCGCAGCAGTCAAAAGACATATATAGCTAATCCAATTTGTACAGGACACATTTTCCGTATTTTTTTAAAATTAAACGAATATACATTAATGTACCAATTGGCACTCAGAAATATTGACAATAATGACTCGCCTTTCATTTTCTCATTTAGTTGCTCAGGCCTCACCTTTTCCTTTTCCTTTCCATTTTTGTCTCTATCTCTGATTTCTTTCACACGTGGACCCCACTCATTAAATCCCTCCTCTCTGTCTCTCGTTTTCTATTCCTTCCTATAGGTGTTCATCGGTTCGGTTCGGTTAAAACCGAAATAAAATAGGCAAACCAAAGTTTTATTCGGTTTTCAAAAATAGAACCGAACCGACCGAATTAAACTTACCAACCGATTACAACCGAACCAAAGTAAATTTCGGTTTGTACGGTTAAACCAAACAAACCAAAATATAATATTTGCAACACAACCAATCATTATTTTAAAACAAACTAATCACAAGTTGGGATATCATATGTTGCTAAAACTGAATTCAATATAAATAATTCATAAAGAATAATAACAATTATACCATTGAATCAATATAGGCCGCCGAGATTGAGAGATTATATCATTCCAATAGTAAGAACAAAATTCATTAAGAAAACTTATTAACAAAAACTTAACCGGTACCCACAGTAAGAATAAAATTAAAAGCACAAAGAATTCAACTAATAACCTCCTAAATTGAACCTTTTATTAAACATCAAAAAACCTGACAATCAACAAATTTACAAAAACAACCTCCATAATGCTACAAATTCAAGATAATATAAATGAACATCATTTCTTTCAATTTAAAAGGTTCTGTCATTATTGAATACAAGTAAATGACAGCGGTACATACTCTTTAACAGTGGAAGATAACAACAATGGAAGTAAATGACAACAAATGGAAGATTAACAAACCTTGTACTCACAGTTGTAGCTTGAAATTGAACATTTTATTAAACATCACAACGCAATACCTGTCGATATAGCCTTAAATTGAAAGAACATAATATTCAAGTTTGTGGTACGGTATGAGTGTGCTTAATTTGGAATTCATGATTATTGCTTTATTGAGTAAATGGATGCATAGATATCTCAAAGGTAATGAAAAATGGTACTGGCAGGCATGGTTCAAAAAATCGGCCGATTCCGAGTCAAATCGGCCGATTCAACTCGGAATCGGACGGGACCGGGCCGAGTTTTACCCGATTCTGGCGTCTGTGCGAGTTTCTCAGAAAAACTCGGATGAACAGTGTCGAATCGGCCGAGTTTCCGATTTTTCCCGCCGAGTCAGCCGAGTCAAGCCGATTTGAGCCGATTTCATTTCAAAAAATTCCAACTAACCTGGACTGTGCTCTGCCGTAGGAGGAGATGAGTCCCTGGAGGAGAAGGCTGAAGACCGGCTGAGGGGAAGTTTCATGGAGATCGCTGAGATCGCTGAGATCGCTGAGGAGATCGCTTCTTGTTTCTTGCGCGAACGGGAGAGAAGGGAAAAAGAGAAGGAAGAGAGGTGCGTGGGGTCCACTGTCGGTGAAACACGGGAAGAGAAAAGGAGATTTTTCAACAAGTTTTGAGCTTTGAGATTCGTGCAGAACTTATTTGAACTGTTTTGATTTTTCAACAAGTCACGCAAAAAATGAGATATCTCAGAGGATGAGAATTCGGTGCCGGACCCAAAATTTTTATTCAAATGGTTTAAATCCCTTCCTTTCATCAATTCAAAAATCAAAGTGTAGGATGAGTTCAAGATTCGTGTTGGGATTAAATCCAATGGTCCAAGCAATCCAGAACTTAATATGTATTCATTTAATTTATTAAAAATCTGTTTTCGTCCAAATTTCGAATCGAAGATCCGTAACAATTTATAATGTCGTACAAGTATTATTACGTGTTTATAATTTGATTTTTAGATCCGACTAATTAAATTTCGAGTAGTATATATATATATATACATATAATTACCAAATCAATTTATAATTCCTAATTTAATTACTCTAGTTAGAATTCAATTATTTATTTATTTACATGATTTGATTTATTTCCTTTCTTAGTTTCACGATTGCAACGAATTTTAGATTTATCCAATATTTACACTTTATTTATGGTGCTATATTTTATCTTATGTTTTTAACCTCCAATTTTTAATGTACGAATTTGATTCGTCTATATTTCTAAGTTTTAGATTCATTTTATGTTACTCAGATAAATCTGATCGTTCATTAATCTAATAAAAATTTTAATTATGCGAAATGATCAACTTAATAATTAAATCATGTTTTAAAATTTTGAAATATAACACTTAATTAACATAGTTTTTTTACAAATTATTTTTATCAATTTTTTCCTATTTTTTGGCTACAAAACAAGGCTTCTGCCAAAAGTACCCGAGTTACCGATCCGATTCTTCCGATTCCGGCCGATTCATCCGATTCTGACTCGGCGGTCAAAAATCCGATTCCGATTCCGATTCCGATTTTTTGAACCATGCTGGCAGGATTACATTTACTTCGCCTATGGGGGGGTGGATGTAAAATAGCACAGCAAGTAAACAGAACAAAATAGGCATAGCAAGTAAAAAGGGTACCAATTACCAGTAACAAAATGGGCACAGCAAGTAAACAGAACAAAGGAACCAAGAAAACAAAGGAGACACAGGAAATCAAGACCAGTACCGGCCTTGCTGTTGCGCTAGCCTCTGTTGATTTGTTGCCCATGTGGTATGCTATTCTGGTACCGTTCGGTACCAGCCCAATGTTGCCTACTGGTACCGGCCTCTTTTCTTTGTTAGAAATTCAAATCAAAATATAAACTGAAAAGAAATAATAATACCGACCGCAAAGAGATACATGAGCGCGCAGAAAAACAGCAAAGGGTGACGGATATTTTACAGAGAGAGTAGTTGGCAGTGGGGGATTCGTACCTGTGCTATCAAGTGCAACATCGTGCGGCTGAGTTTTGATGATTTGATGGATCAACAGGGTAGGGGTGAAGCGACAGGATCAGGTGTGAGCACATTCGCCAATTTGATCAGGTGAAGGCGCGATTTCGCTAAGAGGGGGAGAGATTGAGCGAAGTTCGCAGAGGGGGAGAGATTGAGCCGCTACGATTTCGATTTTGAATTTTTGGAGAAGTTGGGGGCTCTAGGCGAAGAGAAGAGGTAGACTTAAGAGGCTTCAGACGGTTCAGATCTAAACTAGGTTATGTTAGTCGGTCGGTTCGGTTTTTGCGGTTCCGTGATATTATAAACCGAACCAAACAGTAAAAACCGAACAGTAATAACATTTAAACCGAACCGAACCAAATAAACCGAAAAACCGAACCGTTTGAACCGATTTTTTTCGGTTCGGTTAAAAACCAAATAAACCGGCCCCGATGAACACCCCTACCTTCCTAGAGAAGGAATTGGTTCCCAAAATCCCAATCTAATTTTGAACACTCTCTCTCTTACCCACGTGACCAAACCTCAAATAAATGGATAAGTTTTGTTGTCTTATGAAAAAAAATTTATGAGAATTGTCTTACTAAATTCGCACATAAACCTTACTAAAAAATAATTATACGTAGTATAAAGTTTATATCTACTTGTATTTATTTATTAAATCCATCATTATGATTTGCAGTATCTATCATCTCGTTTTGAAGTATACAGTCTTCTATCTTAGAGTATCCATTCATCTATTTTACAGTAACCATTATGCTCTTTCTGACTAAATTAATTTTCTTGAACGAAATGTGAATCAATTTCTTGTAAAATTTGATCTGCAAGTACATTTTGAACGGTTCACATCTACTTGTATTTATTTATTTATTGCAGTATAAAATTTATAAATTCCAACTATTTATATTCTGACTAAATTAATTTTCTAAACCAAATGTGAATAAATTTTATTAAAAATTGAAAAATTGGTAATTTAAATTATCAATGATTCAATGATTTTCAGTAATAAATTGTAAATTAGTATATTTCGGTTTCTTCTAAAATTTACTTTGGTTCGGTTTTAGTCGGTTTTCGGCCGGCTCAGTTCTATTTTTGAAAACCGAATAAAACTTTGGTTTGTCTAATTTATTTCGGTTTTAACCGAACCGAACCGATGAACACCCCTAATGGCGAGACAGGCCTTTGCTTCTCTCTCTTTAATGCATGCATTCTTTTTGTTTGTTGTTTTCTCGTTTCATTTTACCTTTATATTGTTATTGTTTTTCTTTTCATTAACTAGTTCAAATAACTCATTCTAACAAGAAATTTGTTTGTTTTGATTAGGAAAGTTTGTAACTGAGCATGGACTTTGCTTCTCTGAAATTGGACCAATCGACATAGAGGCTCTTATGGTGGGTGATATTCCTTTTACCTTTAAGCTGTGTTGTGCTGTAGATGTAATTTCATTTAATTTATTTAATTGATATACATATGACCTTGCCTGGCCTTGCAGACACATTGGCAAGGAAAAGAGTACCACTTGTCGGAAACCCTTCCGATCGAGGGGGGTTGTTTTCTCAAAGCTCAGCAGCCTGATAGTGAGATGGCCGTAGAGGTAGAACTAGAAGGTTCGTCTACTTGTAGTAAAGACTTGTTGCCACCATGGATCAGATTTTTTCTTGGTCAGAAGTGCGGAGCCACTTGGCAGTGGTCATGGCCGTGCTGACGGGTGTGAATGGTGACAGGTGGGACATTGTGCTGACAGATTTTACCGGTTAAGCAAAATTAGATACTAACTTAAGTTGTGCTCCTATCAAGTTTATAAAAAAAACAACCATTTATTTGGGGTGAGGTCCGCTGTAAGTGAGAGAGCCAAGTGGGAGTGGGGTCAAGTTGTCATAAGATTAGAAAGAGAGAGAGGGTGCGGATTTGAACTCAAAAATAGATACTAACTTAAGTTATTAAAAAATAGTCAAAGTATCAACAGTATAATGGTTACTGTAAAATTCTATCTTCTTATTTATTATTTTTTTTTTTGAGAACTTGGTAGTAGCTACCAAGGATATCTTTTTAGTTTTCATCTTGTTAGTTTACAGTATCAACCTGGTTGTTCGTTACCAAATCAGTGAGGTATTTAGGTCTGGTACCATTACCTAGTACATATCACTGAAAATTTGATATACTTGTAATGGTTTTACGAAAAAAAAAAAATTGTCTAACTCAAACACTTGAACTCCAGCAGGATGCTCCACATAAAAAGGGACTGAAATTTTATAGAAAGATCTATTTTCAGCTACTGAAAAAGGTCGATCGATCCTCAGATTCCAATCCTTCATCCTTGTCTTACTTTTCTTACTTTTGTGTTTTAGTTTTTGGGAATTGAAAATAAAGCATAAAGAAATTAAGGACTACAACTCACGAGAGAAGATTGGAAAGAGGAATTGGATTGTCGTACTCCAGTTGTCTTCTTAATTAAGGACTACAACTCACGAGAGAAGGCTTTGCACGCTAAAAAACGAAATTGCAATAAAGGAAATGAAAAGTCTGAAACCGCTAAGAGTGAGTCTATGGTACTATGCATAGCACGGATTGGTCCGTACTACGGATCAATATTTTCGTTTTCAAAATCCTAACAGTTAATCCGAACTGTTCAACATGATTTTCATATGAGAATATACTTGTGGGCTAAATTTTCTATTTTTTAAAAAAAATTTACTATTTTTTAAAAAGGTAGAAAATCACTCTTTTTGGATGGTTCAGAATTTTCAGATCAAGTGATTTTCTACCTATCTTAAAATATAGTAAAAAAATTCGAAAAATATAAAATTTAGTCTGCAAGTACATATTCATGTGAGAATTATGTTGAACGGTTCGGATCGACCATTAGAATTTTTAAAATGAAAATATAGCTCCGTAGTACGGACTAATCCGTGCTATGCATAGTACCATAGACTCACTCAACCGCTAATTTTTCATGTGTCAAGTGTTGAACGTACTGAAAATTTTCAATTATTTTTTATTTTAATTTTTTTTCACAATGCTGCAGAATTTCTTAGTTAATTAACGAAAAAAAAAAGCTTAATGTTGAAGTCATGTTGTAGTCTTCTAGGATGACTTGGAAAGTAGGAATTTCCTAATTAAAATGTAACATGGGGTCAGAATTAAAAAAAAGAATCTATTGTTGGACGTACAGGATTTAGTGCATGCCACATATGCATTGTTTTAGTGAAACTAATTAAGCCTATATATATACCGCTACACGACGCAATGAAGGTATTTATTTTGAAACTCTTATCAAATTAAGAACACATATATATCCATACATATATTCATTATTCTTTTTTGAGATGACATTGAACTACAACAGGCTCCTTCCTCGTTATATCAACACAGACCCGTACTATAGATACTGCAAAACAATAACAATGGACACCATTAAACTGCAAGGATATACCTTGTCAAATTAAGCTCAAGTTTGATACTGTAAAACTGTACTATGGATACATGAAAACAAAGGAATGGACACTACAAAACTGAAAAGATGTATCCAGCCAAACATAAGTTCAATACTTCAAAACCATTCTATATATGGATTCTACATTTTTTTCTTTTTCTCAAACACCTTATTACAAAAAAAAAAACACTCGATAAACTGGACCATTATTACAAAAAAAAAAAAAAAAAAAAAACACTCCATAAACTGGATCTCCATTGCACCGAAAATATCAGGTCAAACATTGATGACTAGACCAATTCCATAATACTCACAACCTAAAGAATACAGCCTCGAGTATATCATGGAATACATATATTCGTTCCCCTGCCATGTTGAATCGATAAACCAAAACCCTGGATATATTCAAAGGCCTAAGCCCGTTTCATTACTGAAACTGTCAAGTTACACATAGTGTTTTCTTAGGATAATCTTCCAACAAAATGATATCCCAAGTCACGGCCACCTAAGGCCACAATCATCATAAAGAGTCCTACAAAACATAAGGGCCTAAACATATACCACATCACAAGTCTGCTGCTAAGGTATAAAACTAAGCTATAAAATTCCCAAAAAAGCTTAGACATTAGCAAGAGTGTTGTCGCCTTCATAAACCACCAGCTGGTACTCCTCTACTAGTTCCTGAGGCTTTGGAAGCGTGTTCTCAAAATAAACAATTTCGGGATTAAGGTTTCCCACTTGCTTTTTCAGAAATTTACAAGGGACAACCCCAAATTTCATGAAAACAGGAGTCAACTCAACCAACATTTTATGAGTTGGCGTGTTAAGAGTAGTACGTAACTTCTCTTCATTGAAAATATAATCCAGCTGGTTTGCAGCAACAAACCCTACCTCCTTCAAGGGTCTCTCATAAGACCACATTTCTATTTTATTTGTTATTCTCGATATGTTTAGTTCCCCAAAATCAGCCTCAAAAGCTGTCCTTTGTCTTTTTTTACTTATCCCTTCGAACCAATCCAAATATCGAGGCACATGTCCTGAGGTTTTTGTTGCGCTCCTGAACTTTGTTACTTCAAAGAACCAAACCTATAAAAAGAAAAAGGAAGAAAGAAGTCAAAAAAAGAATTTCTTGAACATCAAGATGAATACTGTAATCAAAACTCAGTATACTATAAAACAATCATAATGATTCTATAAAACAAAGCACGTGAATACTATAAAACACTCTTGAATACTCCAATTTCAACAACTTATATCGGTGGTGCTCAGATGTTTATATCAGTTGTGGGATGATGTTTATATCAGTGGTGCGCTGTGGTATTTATGGGCAGGACCCAACCTGACCATTCAACGTGACAGCATTCAACGTGACCAAACCTTTCTAGTATTCGCACATATGTAGCAAGCATTTCTAGTATTCAAAACAGACAGCATTCAACGTGACCAAACCTCAAATTAAATTGATATTGAGTTAAAAATTACTTACAATCAGTGCCAAACAACAACCAGGCATATGTGGTGACATCTGCGGGTCTTCCTTCTCTTTCCCCTTCTTCTTGCCTACTTGTTCTTCATAGTCCTCTTGCATCTGGCACCACCAAGCACAACGTGGAATGTACTCCTCCAACAACTCATAAACTGCTCCACCCCAATTGTATTTCGTCAATTCACGAGGCTGCTCTGCGTACTTAAATAAATGTAACGGTACATGACCGCCAGTATTTGGCAATGTTGTTCGTGCATGACATAATAAATCGTTTCCTCGATATTTTTCCAAACTTGAAGGTATATATATATACATATTTTCTTTCCAAAGGTATGCATAGTTGCTTCAAAAATATGCAATTAATCGTGCTCTTATATGCTCTAAAAAATGCAGGATTTCCCCGTTAGTTATAACGCAACAAGCATCGACAACATTCGCACAGTGTGGGGTAAATTTTTCTTGAAGGAAGTATTAGATGAAAAAAGTAAATCAATTTAGTATGTGTTTTTTGTAAAAAATTTAGGGTGTGAACATGTTTTAATTTAGGATGTGAAAATTGTAATTTTCTGGTTTGTAATAATTTAGTATGTTGATTTGTAATAATTTAGTATGTTGATTTATAACAATTTTTATGTCTAATGCTTTCTCGTTTTAATTTATGTCTAATGTGAAAATATGGTAGCCGGCCAAATATAGGCCAGCAATTTTCTGCTTTCTGGTTGTTATAATTTATGCCTCGCATATAGGCCGGCAAAAATATGGTAGCCGGCCAAAATATAAAAAATATTTTTTTAAAATTAATTCACACAATTTGTATCGCCTTTGAATAAGAACCGTTACTGATTTAGTACAATTTGTATCACCTTTTAATAACAACTGTTACTGATTAGTACAATTTGTATCGCCTATTAATAAAGAACCGTTACTGATTAGTACAATTTGTATCACCTTTTAATAATAACTGTTACTGATTAGTACAATTTGTATCACCTTTTAATAACAACTGTTACTGATTAGTACAATTTGTATCGCCTATTAATAAAGAACCGTTACTGATTAGTACAATTTGTATCACCTTTTAATAATAACCGTTACTGATTAGTACAATTTGTATCGCCTATTAATAAAGAACCGTTACTGATTAGTACAATTAGTAACGGCTATTGAGCCGACACTGATTGAGGAGTATTAGTATCGGTTATTGAGCCGACACTGATTAGTCCAACTATCTGTAACTGCTGGATCAGTGTCGCCCTGTAGTCCGTTCCTGATGTGCGTTTTTAACCGACCCTGATGTGCGTTTTTCCACTAGTGATTTGGCAAGAGTACTGTGGTGAACAGGTACAACACCAACAGACTCACCACATCTGTTGCAGGGCACTTTGGGTCTTCTAAGGCGTTGGTAATGGCCTTTTAGGGCACTTTGGGTCTTCCTTTGCTTTTGTTTCTTCGTTCGAATTGCTTATTTAGGGCCAAATTCAAATGATAGAATTAGTCTCAGTGCTATTCTCTTAGTGTATTGACAAAATCCACCCGGTCCAGGACCAGACCGGCCAACTCGTGGATTGGCCCCGGACCGGCACGAGCCCGTGCCTAAACCGTCCAAACGGGTGGGCCGGGTTAACCAAGGCGCGGATCACCATTTTTGGACCCAACCCGTCCAGACTCGACCCGTTTGAACCCCCAGATCCGGACCGGACCCGACGAACCCGTGCCAATCCCTGGACCCGGACCCAAACTGGCCCAAACCCGTGCCAACCCCCCGAACCTGGACTCGAACCTGCCCGAACCCTCCCCAACCCGGACCCAAACCCGTGCCAGCCCGGCGGGATCCGAACTAACCCGCCCGAACCCGTCTGAATTCAAATTTTTTTAAAATAAACGGTTATCTTTTCCCCCCAAGAAAACCCGCCCGAACCGTTCGTTTGACAAGTTTTCAAACATTTTCTCTGCATGCACGGCTGTACGCATTCAGAATTATGCATTTTAGGTGAAATTAAAAAGATTGGATGGACAGTGGGATGTATTCAGCAAAAATTATCAAACATTTGGTAACAAAGATACTGTGGTCATTCATTTAAAAAAGCAGATAGACAAAAAATATTCTAATTAATCCTAATTACATTTTTTTTACTCCAAATCGCAGCAGAGTAGCCATCATCATTTGCATTAAATAAAATAAAATGAAAGGTATAAAGAAGAAAATAAAGATATAACATTATAAAATCATCTTCAATTAAAAATTAAAGTTAGAGTTACCCTACTAGCTAGGCGGTGCACATGGCATTAATTAATTACTTATTCAATTCCATTTCGTCATATATTAGAAATATTAATACTAATAGTCTAATACCCTTTTTTATTTCCTGCAACCGCAGCCCAACAGTCACATCGGCTTTAATTTGATCTTGCTTTGTATTCACAAAATCTTAGCATGGGATTCTTCCGAGTTGAGAGATTTGTATAGGTAGGGGTAGCATTAGCTGTTCTTATGATCTCTCATCTTGGATATGTAGTGATTATCAAGTTTAAAAATACTGCTGTCAGATTTATGCTGGTCATTCTATATAGTTATCTATTATAGAGGCAAAGAATAATATTAATGATTATAGAGTTACAATCAATATAACATTGCAGTCGTATTACTTTGCATATATTTTGGAATTAATATTTTAAAATTTTAAATTAATTCGAAAGTTTAAATTTGTTGTATATAGACCCTCATATTTGTGTCAGTGTTAAAGATGTTCATTGGATTGGTTCGGTTAAAATCAAATTAATTTAGTCAAATTAAAATTTTATTCGGTTAGAGAAATATAATCAAGCCAATCAATTTAAACTTGTGAACTGAAATATAATCGAACAAAAATAACTAAAGTAAACTTCGATTTGTTCGGTTGAATCAAAATAAAAGAAATTAAATTGTAAAAGGTTTAATTAATGTTGGAAATGAAACTCGGATTGTGGTATTGAAAGAGGAGTTTGTAATAAATTTCTTTTATTACTAAAGAGGAATACAAGGTTTGGAGTACAAAGCCTTGATATATTTTTCACACCCCATACATAAGCCTGTACCACCTATTTTTCTAATATTCATTATCAATGGAATTGAAGATGTCACCTCTATTTTGTTGCAAAAAAATAGGGAGCTGAACGTAAGTTACGTCCGGATGGTTGCGCATTTTCCGTATTGTACATGACACATTTTCCGTATTTTTTTAAAATTAAACGAATATACATTAATGTACCAATTGACACTCAGAAATATTGACAATAAATACTCGCCTTTCATTTTCTCATTTAGTTGCCACCATGGACCAGATTTTTTTTTTAGTCAGAAGTGCTGAACCACTTGGCAGTGCTGACGGGTGTGAATGGTGACAGGTGGGACATTGTGCTGACAGATTTTACCGGTGAAGCAAAATTAGATACTAACTTAAGTTGTGCTCATATCCGTAACAACCGGTAAATTTTTATATCAATTTTGAAATTTATATTGGACTTTATTATAATATCACAAAATTATAAGGTTTAATTAGCAAAAATCCAAACTTTATAAAAATTAAACAGCCAACGTGGCCTCTCTTGCCACGCGGCTCGTTGCATGAAAACCACCTCTCATTTTTTTAACCACCGTGAAATCTCTTGATATACATGGGATCACTGTTATTCATGATCAATCTTAGTGAAAGAAAGAAATTTGAGGAAATGCCAAAAAAAAAAAATGAGAAGAAAATTGGAAAATCAAAAGAAATATTTTGATGAAAATTTGAGATATTGATTAATTTGATTTCATATCCGATTGGAATTCCGACTACGTCACGTGATTCTGAGCAGCCGTTGCAATCTGATTTGGATTTCTGACTTGATCACTATCAGGTAACCGGACTTCTCTATAATCTGTGTTTTTGTTTTGGTTGGTTGAATTGGATATTTGAATTGGATATTGGATATGAGGCATATTTTAACGGGATAGCGGAGTCTGAGGTTCGAATTTGATTGTGAACTGATGAGAATGTGTTCTGAGAATGTGGGAATGGTCTGTGTGACGGACATTCCAATACTGTGGACTTGTTTACTGATAACCATAGACCGACGTGCTATCAGCCGGTTAAATATGCATGCATAATTTGATTTGAATTTGTGTGGATTAATTCAGTCTGTTGAATGGTTGTTTAATTAAGCCAATTATAGAGAAGCTGCGTCGTTAAATAACCGGTTACTGAGCTTTGTTGCTTACTCCGTATTGTCTCTTTGTGTTTTTTGTTTGCGACGTAGGTTGACGGGACGAAGGATGGATGCGAAGGTGCCTCTCTTGTCCCGAGCCCCGGCCCGGCGGCGGGGTCGTGACAATATCAAGTTTATAAATAAAATTAAAAACCATTTATTTGGGGTGAGGTCCGCTGTAAGTGAGAGAGCCAAGTGGGAGTGGGGTCAAGTTGTCATAAGATTAGAAAGAGAGAGAGGGTGCGGATTTGAACTCAAAATTAGATACTAACTTAAGTTATTAAAAAATAGTGAAAGTATCAACAGTATATTGGTTACTGTAAAATTCTATCTTTTTTTTATTTTTTTTATTTTTTTTGAGAACTTGGTAGTAGCTACCAATGATATCTTTTTAGTTTTCATCTTGTATAGTTTACAGTATCAACCTGGTTGTTCGTTACCAAATCAGTGAGGTATTTAGGTCTGGTACCATTACCTAGTACATATCACTGAAATTTGATATCCTTGTAATGGTTCTACAAAAAAAAAAAAAAAATTGTCTGAACTCAAACACTTGAACTCCAGCAGGATGCTCCACATAAAAAGGGACTGAAATTTTATAGAATTTTACTATACAACAAAACAAATTGGCAAATACAAAAGATCTCTTTTCATGTACTGAAAAAGGTCGATCGATCCTCAGATTCCAATCCTTCATCCTTGTCTTACTTTTCTTACTTTTATGTTTTAGTTTTTGGGAATTGAAAATAAAGCATAAAGAAATTAAGGACTACAACTCACGAGAGAAGATTGGAAAGAGGAATTGGATTGTCATACTCCAGTTGTCTTCTTCCATTTTGTATGATTATTAGGAATATGAACTTCTTGCTATATTTTTTTTTTTTTGAGCAAGATTCTTGCTATATTTTTTGCAATCTTGTTTCTCAGTTTAAGGCTTTGCACGCTAAAAAGCGAAATTGCAATAAAGGAAATGAAAAGTCTGAAACCGCTAAGAGTGAGTCTATGGTACTATGCATAGCACGGATTGGTCCGTACTACGGATCAATATTTTTCATTTTCAAAATCCTAACATTCCCGAACCGTTCAACGTGATTTTCATATGAGAATATACTTGTGAGCTAAATTTTCTATTTTTTAAAAAAAAATTACTATTTTTTAAATAGGTAGAAAATCACTGTTTTTGGATGGTTCAGAATTTTCAGATCAAGTGATTTTCTACTTATCTTAAAATATAGTAAAAAAATTTGAAAAATATAAAATTTAGTCTGCAAGTACATATTTATGTGGAAATTATGTTGAACGGTTCGGATCGATCATTAGAATTTTCAAAATGAAAATATAGCTCCGTATATAGTACGGACTAATCCGTGCTATGCATAGTACCATAGACTCTCACTCAACCGCTAATCTAAAAAATATAATTTTGTCCGAGAATAGAAAATTAGATGGGCAGAGTTTCGAGCTTTTAATCGTCCATATTTTATAAATTAATATTTTGATCTGAATTTGAGCCCTAAAATTATTATGTTAATACTTTTGGGCATATGCCAAGGAAGTGTAGAACAATTTATGTTTTCTTAGGGACTTCGATGCAATCTTTTTCACTTTCATTTTCTCATTTAGTTGCTCAACTGTTTTGAGCTCTTTTTGTTTTTATTTCACTGTTACATCACTTATGTAATGGACCATATAATGAATGAAATACGGGCTAGACCCATATTTTCTTAAAAGAAATACTTTTGGGCATGCATATAAGATATATTGGATAAATATGTGAGTTTCAATCATTTTGAATGGTAAATATGATATTACAAACGGAAAGGAAAAGGTCAGGCCTGTGTGAAATATAGGTTTTATTATTTTGTTCCCTTAACGCTGTATGTGACTTTTTTTTTTTTGGTTCTCTGTATGTGACTGTGTTTGGGCATTTATTATTGAGACCTAAACAAATTTATTCTTTTACTTGTACAATTGAGAAAAATACAGGAGATATCTGAACGTACAATCAAAAAATGTAGGAGAGAAAAACAAAAATACTTGTTTGGAATCTCCTTCTACCTTTTTTAATGCGAAATGCATAAAGCCATGCATGCATGCACAACGACATTCCCAATTAAGGGAAAATTTACAAAGTAACCTTCTTCCCAAAAAGTTCATACAAAATACCCTCTCTTCAAAACTTTTGCCAAAATGACCCTGTGGGACCCACCAATGTAAAAAGTTTTTCCTCCCCTCATTTTATTATCATCTTTCTTAGAAAGAAGGTTAACTTGTAAAAAAAAATGATCTTATAAAATCAGAGGTTTATATTTGGAAACTTTTTTTTTGAAACACTTTATTGGAGCAGCCTACGTTTGGAAACATGTATAAGAAGATTTTTGTCTCCTGGTACAGTGTACCAGTCAGTACAAATTGATTACATTCTAGTTCTCGTATTTTAGAAGAAAATCACAAAATTTGATAAAATATTAATTTGTTTACACCCCCTAAGTGGAGGACGGGTTTTATTGGATGATTTTAATTAAAGGAAGACGAATCTTGAAGTATATAACAAACGGCTTCTGGGACTCACGCTCCTGCTTCCGGTGCTTACAAGGCTTTAAATATAACAAAATTGAAAGCATAATTAGTTGGATACTGTAAAACCATACTTTCGATACAGCAAAACAAAGAGATGGCTACTATAATTAAATAACAAACATACTGTAAAACAACAAGTTTAATACTAAAAATATATATACAAATATATAAATTAGTACTCAATATTTTTTCATATATATGTCAAGTGTTGAACGTACTGAAAATTTTCAATACTTTTTAATTTGAATTTTTTTTTCACAATGCTGCACAATTTCTTAGTTAATTAACAAAATAAAAAGCTTAATGTTGAAGTCATGTTGTAGTCTTCTAGGATGACTTGGAAAGTAGGAATTTCCTAATTAAAATGTAACATGGGGTCAGAATTAAAAAAAAGAATCTATTGTTGGACGTACAGGATTTAGTGCATGCCACATATGCATTGTTTTAGTGAAACTAATTAAGCCTATATTTATACCGCTACACGACGCAATGAAGGTATTTATTTTGAAACTCTTATCAAATTAAGAACACATATATATCCATACATATATTCATTATTCTTTTTTGAGATGACATTGAACTGCAACAGGCTCCTTCCTCGTTATATCAACACAGACCCGTACTATAGATACTGCAAAACAATAACAATGGACACCATTAAACTGCAAGGATATACCTTGTCAAATTAAGCTCAAGTTTGATACTGTAAAACTGTACTATGGATACATGAAAACAAAGGAATGGACACTACAAAACTGAAAAGATGTATCCAGCCAAACATAAGTTGAATACTTCAAAACCATTCTATGGATTCTACATTTTTTTCTTTTTCTCAAACACCTTATTACAAAAAGAAAAAACACTCGATAAACTGGACCTTTATTACAAAAAAAAAAAAACACTCGATAAACTGGATCTCCATTGCACCGAAAATATCAGGTCAAACATTGATGACTAGACCAATTCCATAATACTCACAACCTAAAGAATACAGCCTCGAGTATATCATGGAATACATATATTCGTTCCCCTGCCATGTTGAATCGATAAACCAAAACCCTGGATATATTCAAAGGCCTAAGCCCGTGTCATTACTGAAACTGTCAAGTTACACATAGTGTTTTCTTAGGATAATCTTCCAACAAAATGATATCCCAAGTCACGGCCACCTAAGGCCAGAATCATCATAAAGAGTCCTACAAAACATAAGGGCCTAAACATATACCACATCACAAGTCTGCTGCTAAGGTATAAAACTAAGCTATAAAATTCCCAAAAAAGCTTAGACATTAGCAAGAGTGTTGTCGCCTTCATAAACCACCAGCTGGTACTCCTCTACTAGTTCCTGAGGCTTTGGAAGCGTGTTCTCAAAATAAACAATTTCGGGATTAAGGTTTCCCACTTGCTTTTTCAGAAATTTACAAGGGACAACCCCAAATTTCATGGAAACAGGAGTCAATTCTACCAACATTTTATAAGTTGGCGTGTTAAGAGTAGTACGTAACTTCTCTTCATTGAAAATATAATCCAGCTGGTTTGCAGCAACAAACCCTACCTCCTTCAAGGGTCTCTCATAAGACCACATTTCTATTTTATTTGTTATTCTCGATATGTTAAGTTCCCCAAAATCAGCCTCAAAAGCTGTCCTTTGTCTTTTTTTACTTATCCCTTCGAACCAATCCAAATATCGAGGCACATGTCCTGAGGTTTTTGTGGCACTCCGGAACTTTGTTACTTCAAAGAACCAAACCTATAAAAAGAAAAAGTGACCAAACCTCAAATTAAATTGATATTGAAAACAGACCACATATGTAGCAAGCATTTCTAGTATTCAAAACAGACAGCATTCAACGTGACCAAACCTCAAATTAAATTGGTATTGAGTTAAAAATTACTTACAATCAGTGCCAAACAACAACCAGGCATATGTGGTGACATCTGCGGGTCTTCCTTCTCTTTCCCCTTCTTCTTGCCTACTTGTTCTTCATAGTCCTCTTGCATCTGGCACCACCAAGCACAACGTGGAATGTACTCCTCCAACAACTCATAAACTGCTCCACCCCAATTGTATTTCGTCAATTCACGAGGCTGCTCTGCGTACTTAAATAAATGTAACGGTACATGACCGCCAGTATTTGGCAAGAGTACTGTGGTGAACAGGTACAACACCAACAGACTCACCACATCTGTTGCAGGGCACTTTGGGTCTTCTAAGGCGTTGGTAATGGCCTTTTCCAGATTCTTCTTAGTAATTGTCACCATATCTGGGAAATATCGCTGCCGAAGCATTGAGGGTGTGGATAAACTGTCCCTATGGTGAACTAGATTGACCTTATCCCCTATGGATGGCAGACACATGATATGAGATACAGCCTTAGAAGTGAATTTTACCAATTTGTTATTGAAATTGAAACATTTCTTTTCATGGTCCCAACGGGTCAGAATACAGTGGAGGATGGCATTGCTTGCTTGTACTTTTTTGGGAATCACAAAAAGGTGGAGGAAGGGGGTACCAAATAACAGCCTCAGATGGTTGATATTCAATTTGTGAAGAACATTCTTGTTGATAAAACCCATAGCCACATCAACAACACAATGGTTGGTAATGAGGGTATATCTGTTTAATTTTTTTGTTTCAGTACCTGCAAAACAAGAACCATATTACTTGTCAAAAGGTAAGCTATGTAAAAATTATAGGGCTGATGTAGTGACGGATACTGAAAAATAACAAACTGTATACTAAACAGATCTTGTAAACTACTGTAACCCTAACCATTTTAGTAAGAAGCTGAGCAAATTTACCACTACATTTATACTGTAAGACAATCTACTCGACACTGTAAAACCTGACAGATCAGAACTATATATAAAATTGACCGATTTTAGTAAGAAATTTTGAAATAGTTCACTAAAGCATATCAATGAACTGTAAATAAGTATTACCTTTCCCTTTCTTCATTTTGTTCAATCAGAGAATAGATCGAGATTGAGTGAGAGAGAGAGAGAGAGCAATCTCGAGAATGGAACACTGAGTGGGAGAGAATGCGAGAAACGCGATTTTGAGAAAAAGGGTGCGAGAAAATCACTGTTTGAGAGAGAGATAGCTGTTCGTGTGTCGCTCATAGGGAATAGAGTAGCTAGGCTCTCTCTCTCTCTTACCCAGCTGACCAAACCTTAAATGAAATTGCTAAGTTTTGTTGTCTTATGAAAATCTTAGGAGAATTGTCTTACTAAATTCGCACAAAACCTTACCGAAAAACCTAAGTTTTGTTGTCTTATGAAAATTTTAGGAGAATTGTCTTACTAAATTCGCACATAAACCTTACGAAAATAATAATAATACGTAATATAAAATTTATATCTACTTTTATTTATTTTTTATTTTTAAAATAATGATTGCTATTATTTTATTATTCATAACAACTTTTGCATTTTTTGTCAAAATTTTATATTGTTTTATTGAGGACAAAACTTATTGTTATTGAAAAATACCCTCTTGATAGTTATGAAATAAAGTATTTTTCTCCCATAAAAATATTAAGAGAAAAAGTATTTTCATTTTATTTCGATGTTAAATTTCATAATGTGCAAATTTTTGTGAAAATTTGTATTGATGATATATAAATTTCACTAATGCTTAACATTCCTCAGAAATTGATTCACATTTCGTTCAGAAAATTAATGTAGTCAGAAACAGCATAATGGTTACTGTAAAATAGATGGATGGATACTCTAAGATAGAAGGCTGGATACTACAAAACGGGATGATGGATACTGCAAATCATAATGATGGATATTACACGAGCATAATGGTTACTATAAAATACATGGATGGATACTCTACATTCGGTTTTACAGTATTTGTTGAGTGAAATCTCTGTTCTTTGTAAATAAAAAAAATCTGAGTTTTAGTTGCAAATTATCAAAAGGTAGATGATTCCTACAAGTACTGTGCAAAAAGTTCACAAAGCCCTTTTATTATTCGTGCAAATTCTGATCCGACGGTCCTGATTGATATTCATCAAAGATTGAAATTCATACATTACCCGTACTCTGATATGGTATACCATGGGTAATATACAAATACCAAATATGCCCTTTATTTGATCTATATAAAGAAAAATGAATTGTATTTTTGGAATACAAATGAAAAATGAAAAATATTTTATATATTCGACCAAATCGACTAATAATATCACAATCTAATAAATCTATCCTGATTTTTATATATTCGACCAAATCAACTAATATACACCATAAACCTAATATGGTGTAAGATAAATAATAAAGAAATAGATATATTACCAGAAGGGTCCACATCCCGGGCAGATCCCGTGCCTCTCTTTCTCGATCTCCGGGCATTAGCCGGTACAGGTGATTTTGCGGCACTTTTCTTTCCGGCCACTTCTGATTCGCGGTGAAATGTCTCCGCAGTCGAATCTTGGATCTACCATTAAAACCAGAATTCGGTATAAACTAAGAGTAATTATACATAAAACTATAAGCAACGGCAATAAGCCGATTGGTTGAAAATCAATAAATTAATAAGTTCAAGAGTAAGGGTATATAATGATGAATTTGCATCCTCAGAGATATCTCAAACTTTGAGTTGATATGTGGAAAATCTGGACTATTCAAATCCTTTCTGCACGAATCTCAAAGCACAATAATACTGACCCCTTGCATTTCGAATAGGCACCCAAAAAATATATTTGGCCCTGCTTTAGATAAACTGAAAATTTGAGATATCTCAGAGGATACAGACTCATATAATGATAATATTATAAAGAGCTAAAAACTACCATCTTATTCCTTCGTTTTTCCTCTTCATTAAAAGATAGCTCCTGCAATAATAAAAACCAGTTTTAATTCAACATGTACCAGCAAAAAAAAAGAATAAATAAAAACATGCCAAAATTCCAACAAAAAAGGATATACATTAAAAGATGCAGTACCTCTTTCTCAGGATACAGTGCAGCTATTAATGCATCAAAGTTCAGATCGTCTCTTAGAGAACGACGGCTTGCACAATGGGTACGACAAACTGGGCACTCATTATTGCTAAGTAAAAAAAAATTAATTGTAAATTAATAGTTATATAAGCAGATATTTACCCTATAAATACCAAGAAAAATAATTAAGGTACCACATGCCTGATTTATTATTATCATATTTTGTTTCTATTTGTGTATATACCAGCTTGCATTTGTAACAGAGTAAACTTGTATGTCTTCATATTGACCATTATACCCTTATAGCACATACACTTTACTAAATAATATTGCATACCCTAAACGCATGGATTTGTCAATACAGTCACGACAAAACCGGTGCAGACATTCCATAACAGTTCGGGTTTTCCGGATTATTCCTGAAAAAAGTTTCAAATCAAAAATTAGAAGAAAAAAATTAAAATTTTGGCAAAGGTGCAATCATATTAACATTCATTGATAGTAAAATCAGTACTAACTAATTCCAAACTAAATGTAAAATTAATTTAAACTCCATCTGTCTGTACTAGTACCCTAAACGCATCGGATTAATTACAACAAAGAAACTACAGAATAATAATTATTGCTTTTGCAAATTGGAATAATAACTATAATCTTGGATATAAATTAACAGAGATTTACAATGTTGTACCTAAACATATGGGACATTGCACATCCTTTCGAATTTCTTCTAGGTTAACACACACAAACCTGAAACAAAAAAAGAAAACAAAAACTATTTAGAGAACAAAAAAAAAATACCAGCAGAGAGGTGCTGTACCGTTTTGGGGTCAGACAACATTGGTTGGTTGGCACATTGAGTACCGTTTTGGTACAGAGTACTGTACCTCTCGACCTGGCAACTGGTACATAAGACCCGGTATAGTACAGTAGTAATCCTATAAAATACCAATATACCACCTCAGTCTGCACATGTTAGAAAGAAAAAAATGGTTATTTTTAAAAAATCAGAACTCAGAAGCCACTGTCTGACAAACAAACATAACCACTTGTAGAAATTGAGTAGAGAACCGTAAGTGAGATTATGAATTGAACAGTAGTTGCTTGAGGTCTCATTGTAGACTGTAGACAGAATGAAGGTCGGCGCATGCAAATGGAAAAATCGGTGCTAAAATCGAAACAAAAATAAAAAAAAAAAACGAGAAAGGTGGAAGCTTTATTACTGGTCGGTCTGATCGAAGCTATCAGAGGTGTCTCTGTCAGTGTCGCTACCTCCTCCTCCTTCCCCCATGGAACCTCTCTCTATAGATTCCTCCGCCGCTTCTTCTTCTTCCCTCTCCCCAGCGCCACCCATGGTGTCGTGCGATCGCATTTCTCTTAACCGTCTCTCTTGCGCCTTTCTTGATTAGGATTTGGTAGAGAGGTTTGTGCAAAGCATGCAAGGGAGAGAGAGAGAGAGAGAGAGAAGGAGAGAAAGGGAAGGAAAGGGAAGGGATGGGTTATTGGTCGAGTGCTCTTTCTCTACTAGCTAGGCGGTGCACTTGGCATTAATTAATTACTTATTCAATTCCATTTCGTCATATATTAGAAATATTAATACTAATAGTCTAATACCCTTTTTTATTTCCTGCAACCGCAGCCCAACAGTCACATCAGCTTTAATTTGATCTTGCTTTGTATCCACAAAATCTTAGCATGGGATTCTTCCGAGTTGAGAGATTTGTAGAGGTAGGGGTAGCATTAGCATAGTGTGGAGCAGTTGTTTTTTCTCGGATTGAGACTTCAGTACTGTAATTCAGTTGTCTAAGTATAGGAGTCCGAATCTGTTGCGATTCCGAGGTGGATCGCAGGATCCGAAAATTCCGAGATCAACGGTTCGAACTTTTTCATGTGCGGATCTCGGAAACGTTCTTAAAAAGTAAATTTTCATGCACGCATCTCGAATAAGGAGAGAATAACAAAACCATGCATTATGCAACTATTCTATCCATCCGCTCTTTAGCAAACCTTCCATTTGGTTCCTTTTTTATTTATTTTTATTTTTAACTTTCCAATTTTTCTGGGTTCTGATGTCTAATCGGAGTGATTTAATTGGCGTCAAGATTCGTACGCACTTAATTAACATGAATTTTGAAGTACCCCGCATGTAAATATAAGTAATGGATCAGTACAATTTCCTGAATTAAAAATACCCGATGAAATTGAGAACAAATTAATTCAAAATAATACCACATTAAAAATAGCATACAAACTATCCAAAACTATCAAAATATATTTTCTTGACTAACTGACTCAACCCGACACGACACGACACGGTATGGTACGACTTTATTTGAGCCCAATATGGCCGGTTGCGTATTTAGTGAACATACGAATAAATAGCACTGTCAGTTTTTTTCAAAAAAAAAGAACAGACGAATAAAAAGGAAAAATGAAAAATTACTATAGCCAAACTAAGGAAAATACAATCTTAAAAAACTCCTTTGCTTTTGTTTCTTTATTCGAATTGCTTATTTAGGGCCAAATTCAAATGATAGAATTAGGTCTCAGTGCTATTCTCTTAGTGTATTGACAAAACCCGCCCGTTCAGGACCGGACTGGCCACCCGTGGAACGGCCACAGACCGGCCTGAGCCCGTGCCTAAATCCGCGGGATCAAACTGTCCAAACGGGTGGGCTGGGTTAACCAAGGCTTGGATCACCATTTTTTGACCCAACCCGCTCAGACCCGACCTGTTTGAACCTCCGGATCTGGACCGAAGCAAACCCGGACCGGACCGGACGAACCCGTGCCAACCCCCGGACCGGGACTCGGACCAAAACCCGCCCGAGACTCGTGCCAAACCCCCGAACCCGGGCCAATTCCCCGAACCCGCCCGAAACCTCAACCCGGACCCAACCCATGCCAACCCGAGGATCCGAACTAAGCCGCCCGACCGTTCGTTTGACAAGTTTTCAAATATTTTCTCTGCATGCACGGCTGCACGCTTTCAGAATTATGCATTTAGGTGAAATTAAAAAGATTGGATGGATAGGTGGATGCATTCAGCAAAAATTATCAAACATTTGATAGACAAAGATACTGCATGTGGTCATATCATTTAAAAATCAGATAGGCCAAAATATTCTAAATTCTAATTACATATTTTTTACTCCAAATCGCAGCGGAGTAGCCATTATCATTTGCATTAAATAAAATAAAATTAAAGGTATAAAGAAGAAAATAAAGATGTGACATTATAAATCATCTTCAATTAAGAATTAAAGTTAGAGTTACCCTACTAGCTAGGCGGTGCACTTGGCATTAATTACTTATTCAATTCCATTTCGTCATATATTATAATTTATAAATATTAATACTAATAGTCTAATACCCTTTTTTAGTTCCTGCAACCGCAGCCCAACAGTCAATCGGCTTTAATTTGATCTTGCTTTGTATTCACAAAATCTTAGCATGGGATTCTTCCGAGTTGAGAGATTTGTAGAGGTAGGGGTAGCATTAGCTGTTCTTATGATCTCTCATCTTGGATATGTAGTATTATGCAGTTTAAAAAAATACTGCTGTCAATTTATGCTGGTCGTCTATATAGTTATCTATTATAGAGGCAAAGAATAATATAATGATTATAGAAGTTACAAATCAATATAACATTGCAGTCGTATTACTTTGCATATGTTTTGGAATTAATATTTTAAAATTTTAAATTAATTCGAAAGTTTAAATTTTTTGTATATAGACCCTCATATTTGTGTCAGTGTTAAAGATGTTCATTGGATTGGTTCGGTTAAAATCAAATTAATATAGTCAAATTAAAATTTTATTCGGTTAGAGAAATATAATCAAGCCAATCAATTTAAACTTGTGAACTGAAATATAACCGAACAAAAATAACTAAAGTAAACTTCGATTTGTTCGGTTGAATCAAAATAAAAGAAATTAAATTGTAAAAGGTTTAATTAATGTTGGAAATGAAACTCGGATTGTGGTATTGAAAGAGGAGTTTGTAATAAATTTCTTTTATTACTAAAGAGGAATACAAGGTTTGGAGTACAAAGCCTTGATATATTTTTCACACCCCATACATAAGCCTGTACCACCTATTTTTCTAATATTCATTATCAATGGAATTTGAAGATGTCACCTCTATTTTGTTGCAAAAAAATAGGGAGCTGAACGTAAGTTACGTCTGGATGGTTGCGCATTTTCCGTGTTGTACATGACACATTTTCCGTATTTTTTTAAAATTAAACGAATATACATTAATGTACCAATTGACACTCAGAAATATTGACAATAATGACTCGCCTTTCATTTTCTCATTTAGTTGCCACATGGACCAGATTCTCTTTTTTTAGTCAGAAGTGCTGAACCACTTGGCAGTGCTGATCATGGCCGTGCTGACGGGTGTGAATGGTGACAGGTGGGACATTGTGCTGACAGATTTTACCGGTGAAGCAAAATTAGATACTAACTTAAGTTGTGCTCATATCTGTAACAACCGGTAAATTTTTATATTAATTTTGAAATTTATATTGGACTTTATTATAATATCACAAAATTATAAGGTTGAAATAGCAAAAATGCAAACTTTATAAAAATAAAACAGCCAACGTGGCCTCTCTTGCCACGCGGCTCGTTGCATGAAAACCACCTCTCATTTTTTTACCACCGTGAAAATCTCTTGATATACATGGGATCATTGTTACTCATGATCAATCTTAGTGAAAGAAAGAAATTTGAGGAAATGAAAAAAAAAAAATGAGAAGAAAATTGGAAAATCAAAAGAAATATTTTGATGAAAATTTTGAGATATTGATTAATTTGATTTCATATCCGATTGGAATTCCGACTACGTCGCGTTGATTCTGAGCAACCGTTGCAATCTGATTTGGATTTCTGAATTGATCACTATATATCAGGTAACCGGACTTCTCTATAATCTGTGTTTTCGTTTTGGTTGGTTGAATTGGATATTTGAATTGGATATTGGAATATGAGGCATATTTTAACAGGATAGCGGGTCTGAGGTTCGAATTTGATTGTGAACTGATGAGAATGTGTTCTGAGAATGTGGGAATGGTCTGTGTGACAGACATTCCAAATACTGTGTGACTTGTTTTACTGATAACCTAGACCGACGTGCTATCACCGGTTAAATATGCATGCATAATTTGATTTGAATTTGTGTGGATTAATTCAGTCTGTTTGAATGGTTGTTTAATTAAGCCAATTATAGAGAAGCTGCGTCGTTAAATAACCGGTTACTGAGCTTTGTAGCTTACTCCGTAGTGTTTCTTTGTGTTTTTTGTTTGCGACGTAGGTTGACGGGACGAAGGATGGATGCGAGGGTGCCTCTCTTGTCACGAGCCCCGGCCCGGCGGCGGGGTCGTGACAATATCAAGTTTATAAATAAAATTAAAAACCATTTATTTGGGGTGAGGTCCGCTGTAAGTGAGAGAGCCAAGTGGGAGTGGGGTCAAGTTGTCATAAGATTAGAAAGAGAGAGGGTGCGGATTTGAACTCAAAATTAGATACTAACTTAAGTTATTAAAAAATAGTCAAAGTATCAACAGTATAATGGTTACTGTAAAATTCTATCTTTTTATTTTTTTTTTATTTTTTTTTGAGAACTTGGTAGTAGCTACCAAGGATATCTTTTTAGTTTTCATCTTGTTAGTTTACAGTATCAACCTGGTTGTTCGTTACCAAATCAGTGAGGTATTAGATCCTGTACCATTACCTAGTACATATCACTGAAATTTTGAATCCTTGTAATGGTTTTACAAAAAAAAAAAAAAAGTTGTCTAACTCAACACTTGAACTCCAGCAGGATGCTCCACATAAGAAGGGACTGAAATTTTATAGAATTTTACTTACAACGTTACAAAACAAATTGGCAAGTACAAAAGATCTATTTCATCTACTGAAAAAGCTCGATACTCAGATTCCAATCCTTCATACTTGTCTTACTTTTCTACTTTATGTTTTAGTTTTTGGGAATTGAAAACAAAGAATAAGAAATTAAGGACTACAACTCACGGCATTCCCAATTAAGGGAAAATTTACAAAGTAACCTTCTTCCCAAAAAGTTCATGCAAAATACCCTCTCTCTTCAAAACTTTTGTCAAAATGACCCTGTGGGACCCACCAATGTAAAAAGTTTTTCCTCCCCTCATGTTATTATCATCTTTCGTGGAAAGAAGGTTAACTGTAAAAAAAAATGATCTTATAAAATCCGCGGTCTATATGTTGGAAACTTTTTTTTTTTAAACACTTTATGGAGCAGCCTACGTTTGGAAACATTGTATAGAAGATTTTTGTCTCCCTGGTACAGTGTACCATTCAGTACAAATTGATTACATTCTAGTTCTCATTATTTAGAAGAAAATCACAAAATTTGATAAAATATTTAATTGGTTTACACCCCTAAGTGGAGGACGGGTTTTATTGGATATTTTAATTAAAGGAAGACGAATCTTGAAGTATATAACAAACGGTTTCGATCTTGGGACTCCCGCTCCGTGCTTCCGTGCTTACAAGGCTTAAATATAACAAAATTGAAAGCATAATTAGTTGGATACTGTAAAACCATATTTTGATACAGCAAAACAAAGAGATGCTACTATAAATAACAAAACATACTGTAAAACAACAAGTTTAATACTAAAAATATATATACAAATATATAAATTTGTACTCAATATTTTTTCATATATATGTCAAGTGTTTGAACATACGTACTGAAAATTTTCAATACTTTAATTTTAAATTTTTTTTCACAATGCTGCAGAATTTCTAGTTAATTAACGAAATAAAAAGCTTAATGTGAAGTCATGTTGTAGTCTTCTAGGATGACTTGGAAGTAGGAATTTCCTAATTAAAATGTAACATGGGGTCAGAATTAAAAAAAAGAATCTATTGTTGGACGTACAGGATTTAGTGGACTAAAATAAATCACTCGTGCATGCCACATATGCACTGTTTTAGTGAAACTAATTAAGCCTATATACCGCTACACGACGCAATGAAGGTATTTATTTTGAAACTCTTATCAAATTAAGAACACATATATATCCATACTATATTCATTATTCTTTTTTGAGATGACATTGAACTACAACAGGCTCCTTCCTCGTATATCAACACAGACCCGTACTATAGATACTGCAAAACCAATAACAATGGACACCATTAAACTGCAAGGATATACCTTGTCAAATTAAGCTCAAGTTTGATACTGTAAAACTGTACTATGGATACATGAAAACAAAGGAATGGACACTACAAAACTGAAAAGATGTATCCAGCCAAACATAAGTTGAATACTTCAAAACCATTCTATGGATTCTAACATTTTTTTTCTTTTTCCTCAAACACCTTATTACAAAAAGAAAAAACACTCGATAAACTGGACCTTTATTACAAAAAAACAAAAAAACACTCGATAAACTGGATCTCCATTGCACCGAAAATATCAGGTCAAACATTGATGACTAGACCAATTCCATAATACTCACAACCTAAAGAATACAGCCTCGAGTATATCATGGAATACATATATTCGTTCCCCTGCCGTGTTGAATCGATAAACCAAAACCCTGGATATATTCAAAGGCCTAAGCCCGTTTCATTACTGAAACTGTCAAGTTACATATAGTGTTTTCTTAGGATAATCTTCCAACAAAAATGATATCCCAAGTCACGGCCACCTATGGCCACAATCATCATAAAGAGTCCTACAAAAACATAAGGCCTAAACATAAGGTATAAAACTAAGCTATAAATTCACAAAAAAGCTTAGACATTAGCAATTTCATCTTGTTCAAGGTCGTCCACTCCTTCACAGATGTCGACAGGCTTTGGAAGCGTGTTCTCAAAATAAACAGTTTCGGGATTAAGGTTCCCACTTGCTTTTTTCAGAAATTACAAGGGGCTACCCCAAATTTCATGAAAACCGGAGTCAATTCTACCAACATTTGATAAGTCGGTGTCTTAAAAGTAGTACAAAATTTTTCTTCATCGGAAATATAATCCAGGTGTTGTGCACCAATAAACCCTTCCTCCTTCAAGGGTATCTCATAAGACCACATTTCTATTTTATTTGTTATTCCTCGATATGTTGACTTGAGAAAAATCAGCCTCAAAAGCTGTCTTTTGTCTTTTTTACTTATCCCTTCGAACCAATCCAAATATCGAGGCGCATGTCCTGAGGTTTTTGTTGCGCTCCTGAACTTTGTTACTTCAAAGAACCAAACCTATAAAAAGAAAAAGGAAGAAAGAAGTCAAAAAAAGAATTTCTTGAACATCAAGATGAATACTGTAATCAAAACTCAGTATACTATAAAACAATCATAATGATTCTATAAAACAAAGCACGTGAATACCATAAAACACTCTTGAATACTCCAATTTCAACAACTTATATCGGTGGTGCTCAGATGTTTATATCAGTTGTGGGATGATGTTTATATCAGTGGTGCGCTGTGGTATTTATGGGCAGGACCCAACCTGACCATTCAACGTGACAGCATTCAACGTGACCAAACCTTTCTAGTATTCGCACATATGAAGCAAGCATTTCTAGTATTCAAAACAGACAGCATTCAACGTGACCAAACCTCAAATTAAAATGATATTGAGTTGAAAATTACTTACAATCTGTGCCAAACAACAACCAGGCATATGTGGTGACATCTGCGGGTCTTCCTTCTCTTTCCCCTTCTTCTTGCCTACTTGTTCTTCATAGTCCTCTTGCATCTGGCACCACCAAGCACAACGTGGAATGTACTCCTCCAACAACTCATAAACTGCTCCACCCCAATTGTATTTCGTCAATTCACGAGGCTGCTCTGCGTACTTAAATAAATGTAACGGTACATGACCGCCAGTATTTGGCAAGAGTACTGTGGTGAACAGGTACAACACCAACAGACTCACCACATCTGTTGCAGGGCACTTTGGGTCTTCTAAGGCGTTGGTAATGGCCTTTTCCAGATTCTTCTTAGTAATTGTCACCATATCTGGGAAATATCGCTGCCGAAGCATTGAGGGTGTGGATAAACTGTCCCTATGGTGAACTAGATTGACCTTATCCCCTATGGATGGCAGACACATGATATGAGATACAGCCTTAGAAGTGAATTTTACCAATTTGTTATTGAAATTGAAACATTTCTTTTCATGGTCCCAACGGGTCAGAATACAGTGGAGGATGGCATTGCTTGCTTGTACTTTTTTGGGAATCACAAAAAGGTGGAGGAAGGGGGTACCAAATAACAGCCTCAGATGGTTGATATTCAATTTGTGAAGAACATTCTTGTTGATAAAACCCATAGCCACATCAACAACACAATGGTTGGTAATGAGGGTATATCTGTTTAATTTTTTTGTTTCAGTACCTGCAAAACAAGAACCATATTACTTGTCAAAAGGTAAGCTATGTAAAAATTATAGGGCTGATGTAGTGAAGGATACTGAAAAATAACAAACTGTATACTAAACAGATCTTGTAAACTACTGTAACCCTAACCATTTTAGTAAGAAGCTGAGCAAATTTACCACTACATTTATACTGTAAGACAATCTACTCGACACTGTAAAACCTGACAGATCAGAACTATATATAAAATTGACCGATTTTAGTAAGAAATTTTGAAATAGTTCACTAAAGCATATCAATGAACTGTAAATAAGTATTACCTTTCCCTTTCTTCATTTTGTTCAATCAGAGAATAGATCGAGATTGAGTGAGAGAGAGAGAGAGAGCAATCTCGAGAATGGAACACTGAGTGGGAGAGAATGCGAGAAACGCGATTTTGAGAAAAAGGGTGCGAGAAAATCACTGTTTGAGAGAGAGATAGCTGTTCGTGTGTCGCTCATAGGGAATAGAGTAGCTAGGCTCTCTCTCTCTCTTACCCAGCTGACCAAACCTTAAATGAAATTGCTAAGTTTTGTTGTCTTATGAAAATCTTAGGAGAATTGTCTTACTAAATTCGCACAAAACCTTACCGAAAAACCTAAGTTTTGTTGTCTTATGAAAATTTTAGGAGAATTGTCTTACTAAATTCGCACATAAACCTTACGAAAATAATAATAATACGTAATATAAAATTTATATCTACTTTTATTTATTTTTTATTTTTAAAATAATGATTGCTATTATTTTATTATTCATAACAACTTTTGCATTTTTTGTCAAAATTTTATATTGTTTTATTGAGGACAAAACTTATTGTTATTGAAAAATACCCTCTTGATAGTTATGAAATAAAGTATTTTTCTCCCATAAAAAATATTAAGAGAAAAAGTATTTTCATTTTATTTCGATGTTAAATTTCATAATGTGCAAATTTTTGTGAAAATTTGTATTGATGATATATAAATTTCACTAATGCTTAACATTCCTCAGAAATTGATTCACATTTCGTTCAGAAAATTAATGTAGTCAGAAACAGCATAATGGTTACTGTAAAATAGATGGATGGATACTCTAAGATAGAAGGCTGGATACTACAAAACGGGATGATGGATACTGCAAATCATAATGATGGATATTACACGAGCATAATGGTTACTATAAAATACATGGATGGATACTCTACATTCGGTTTTACAGTATTTGTTGAGTGAAATCTCTGTTCTTTGTAAATAAAAAAAATCTGAGTTTTAGTTGCAAATTATCAAAAGGTAGATGATTCCTACAAGTACTGTGCAAAAAGTTCACAAAGCCCTTTTATTATTCGTGCAAATTCTGATCCGACGGTCCTGATTCATATTCATCAAAGATTGAAATTCATACATTACCCGTACTCTGATATGGTATACCATGGGTAATATACAAATACCAAATATGCCCTTTATTTGATCTATATAAAGAAAAATGAATTGTATTTTTGGAATACAAATGAAAAATGAAAAATATTTTATATATTCGACCAAATCGACTAATAATATCACAATCTAATAAATCTATCCTGATTTTTATATATTCGACCAAATCAACTAATATAAACCATAAACCTAATATGGTGTAAGATAAATAATAAAGAAATAGATATATTACCAGAAGGGTCCACATCCCGGGCAGATCCCGTGCCTCTCTTTCTCGATCTCCGGGCATTAGCCGGTACAGGTGATTTTGCGGCACTTTTCTTTCCGGCCACTTCTGATTCGCGGTGAAATGTCTCCGCAGTCGAATCTTGGATCTACCATTAAAACCAGAATTCGGTATAAACTAAGAGTAATTATACATAAAACTATAAGCAACGGCAATAAGCCGATTGGTTGAAAATCAATAAATTAATAAGTTCAAGAGTAAGGGTATATAATGATGAATTTGCATCCTCAGAGATATCTCAAACTTTGAGTTGATATGTGGAAAATCTGGACTATTCAAATCCTTTCTGCACGAATCTCAAAGCACAATATACTGACCCCTTGCATTTCGAATAGGCACCCAAAAAATATATTTGGCCCTGCTTTAGATAAACTGAAAATTTGAGATATCTCAGAGGATACAGACTCATATAATGATAATATTATAAAGAGCTAAAAACTACCATCTTATTCCTTCGTTTTTCCTCTTCATTAAAAGATAGCTCCTGCAATAATAAAAACCAGTTTTAATTCAACATGTACCAGCAAAAAAAAAGAATAAATAAAAACATGCCAAAATTCCAACAAAAAAGGATATACATTAAAAGATGCAGTACCTCTTTCTCAGGATACAGTGCAGCTATTAATGCATCAAAGTTCAGATCGTCTCTTAGAGAACGACGGCTTGCACAATGGGTACGACAAACTGGGCACTCATTATTGCTAAGTAAAAAAAATTAATTGTAAATTAATAGTTATATAAGCAGATATTTACCCTATAAATACCAAGAAAATAATTAAGGTACCACATGCCTGATTTATTATTATCATATTTTGTTTCTATTTGTGTATATACCAGCTTGCATTTGTAACAGAGTAAACTTGTATGTCTTCATATTGACCATTATACCCTTATAGCACATACACTTTACTAATAATATTGCATACCCTAAACGCATGGATTTGTCAATACAGTCACGACAAAACCGGTGCAGACATTCCATAACAGTTCGGGTTTTCCGGATTATTCCTGAAAAAAGTTTCAAATCAAAAATTAGAAGAAAAAAATTAAAATTTTGGCAAAGGTGCAATCATATTAACATTCATTGATAGTAAAATCAGTACTAACTAATTCCAAACTAAATGTAAAATTAATTTAAACTCCATCTGTCTGTACTAGTACCCTAAACGCATCGGATTAATTACAACAAAGAAACTACAGAATAATAATTATTGCTTTTGCAAATTGGAATAATAACTATAATCTTGGATATAAATTAACAGAGATTTACAATGTTGTACCTAAACATATGGGACATTGCACATCCTTTCGAATTTCTTCTAGGTTAACACACACAAACCTGAAACAAAAAAAGAAAACAAAAACTATTTAGAGAACAAAAAAAAAATACCAGCAGAGAGGTACTGTACCGTTTTGGGTCAGACAACATTGGTTGGTTGGCACATTGAGTACCGTTTTGGTACAGAGTACTGTACCTCTCGACCTGGCAACTGGTACATAAGACCCGGTATAGTACAGTAGTAATCCTATAAAATACCAATATACCACCTCAGTCTGCACATGTTAGAAAGAAAAAAATGGTTATTTTTAAAAAATCAGAACTCAGAAGCCACTGTCTGACAAACAAAACATAACCACTTGTAGAAATTGAGTAGAGAACCGTAAGTGAGATTATGAATTGAACAGTAGTTGCTTGAGGTCTCATTGTAGACTGTAGACAGAATGAAGGTCGGCGCATGCAAATGGAAAAATCGGTGCTAAAATCGAAACAAAAATAAAAAAAAAAAACGAGAAAGGTGGAAGCTTTATTACTGGTCGGTCTGATCGAAGCTATCAGAGGTGTCTCTGTCAGTGTCGCTACCTCCTCCTCCTTCCCCCATGGAACCTCTCTCTATAGATTCCTCCGCCGCTTCTTCTTCTTTCCCTCTCCCCAGCGCCACCCATGGTGTCGTGCGATCGCATTTCTCTTAACCGTCTCTCTTGCGCCTTTCTTGATTAGGATTTGGTAGAGAGGTTTGTGCAAAGCATGCAAGGGAGAGAGAGAGAGAGAGAGAGAAGGAGAGAAAGGGAAGGAAAGGGAAGGGATGGGTATTGGTCGAGTGCTCTTTCTCTACTAGCTAGGCGGTGCACTTGGCATTAATTAATTACTTATTCAATTCCATTTCGTCATATATTAGAAATATTAATACTAATAGTCTAATACCCTTTTTTATTTCCTGCAACCGCAGCCCAACAGTCACATCAGCTTTAATTTGATCTTGCTTTGTATCCACAAAATCTTAGCATGGGATTCTTCCGAGTTGAGAGATTTGTAGAGGTAGGGGTAGCATTAGCATAGTGTGGAGCAGTTGTTTTTTCTCGGATTGAGACTTCAGTACTGTAATTCAGTTGTCTAAGTATAGGAGTCCGAATCTGTTGCGATTCCGAGGTGGATCGCAGGATCCGAAAATTCCGAGATCAACGGTTCGAACTTTTTCATGTGCGGATCTCGGAAACGTTCTTAAAAAGTAAATTTTCATGCACGCATCTCGAATAAGGAGAGAATAACAAAACCATGCATTATGCAACTATTCTATTCCATCCGCTCTTTAGCAAACCTTCCATTTGGTTCCTTTTTTTATTTATTTTTATTTTTAACTTTCCAATTTTTCTGGGGTCTGATGTCTAATCGGAGTGATTTAATTGGCGTCAAGATTCGTACGCACTTAATTAACATGAATTTTGAAGTACCCCGCATGTAAATATAAGTAATGGATCAGTACAATTTCCTGAATTAAAAATACCCGATGAAAATTGAGAACAAATTAATTCAAAATAATACCACATTAAAAATAGCATACAAACTATCCAAAACTATCAAAATATATTTTCTTGACTAACTGACTCAACCCGACACGACACGACACGGTATGGTACGACTTTATTTGAGCCCAATATGGCCGGTTGCGTATTTAAGTGAACATACGAATAAATAGCACTGTCAGTTTTTTTCAAAAAAAAGAACATACGAATAAAAAGGAAAAATGAAAAATTACTATAGCCAAACTAAGGAAAATACAATCTTAAAAACTCCTTTGCTTTTGTTTCTTTATTCGAATTGCTTATTTAGGGCCAAATTCAAATGATAGAATTAGTCTCAGTGCTATTCTCTTAGTGTATTGACAAAACCCGCCCGGTTCAGGACCGGACTGGCCAACCCGTGGAACGGCCACAGACCGGCCTGAGCCCGTGCCTAAATCCGCGGGATCAAACTGTCCAAACGGGTGGGCTGGGTTAACCAAGGCTTGGATCACCATTTTTTGACCCAACCCGCTCAGACCCGACCTGTTTGAACCTCCGGATCTGGACCGAAGCAAACCCGGACCGGACCGGACGAACCCGTGCCAACCCCCGGACCGGGACTCGGACCAAAACCCGCCCGAACTCGTGCCAAACCCCCGAACCCGTGCCAATTCCCCGAACCCGCCCGAAACCTCAACCCGGACCCGAACCCATGCCAACCCAGCGGGATCCGAACTAAGCCGCCCGAACCGTTCGTTTGACAAGTTTTCAAATATTTTCTCTGCATGCACGGCTGCACGCTTTCAGAATTATGCATTTTAGGTGAAATTAAAAAGATTGGATGGATAGTGGGATGCATTCAGCAAAAATTATCAAACATTTGATAACAAAGATACTGCATGTGGTCATTCATTTAAAAAATCAGATAGGCCAAAAATATTCTAAATTCTAATTACATATTTTTTACTCCAAATCGCAGCGGAGTAGCCATTATCATTTGCATTAAATAAAATAAAATTAAAGGTATAAAGAAGAAAATAAAGATGTGACATTATAAAATCATCTTCAATTAAAAATTAAAGTTAGAGTTACCCTACTAGCTAGGCGGTGCACTTGGCATTAATTACTTATTCAATTCCATTTCGTCATATATTATAATTTATAAATATTAATACTAATAGTCTAATACCCTTTTTTATTTCCTGCAACCGCAGCCCAACAGTCACATCGGCTTTAATTTGATCTTGCTTTGTATTCACAAAATCTTAGCATGGGATTCTTCCGAGTTGAGAGATTTGTAGAGGTAGGGGTAGCATTAGCTGTTCTTATGATCTCTCATCTTGGATATGTAGTAATTATCAAGTTTAAAAATACTGCTGTCAGATTTATGCTGGTCGTTCTATATAGTTATCTATTATAGAGGCAAAGAATAATATTAATGATTATAGAGTTACAATCAATATAACATTGCAGTCGTATTACTTTGCATATGTTTTGGAATTAATATTTTAAAATTTTAAATTAATTCGAAAGTTTAAATTTTTTGTATATAGACCCTCATATTTGTGTCAGTGTTAAAGATGTTCATTGGATTGGTTCGGTTAAAATCAAATTAATATAGTCAAATTAAAATTTTATTCGGTTAGAGAAATATAATCAAGCCAATCAATTTAAACTTGTGAACTGAAATATAACCGAACAAAAATAACTAAAGTAAACTTCGATTTGTTCGGTTGAATCAAAATAAAAGAAATTAAATTGTAAAAGGTTTAATTAATGTTGGAAATGAAACTCGGATTGTGGTATTGAAAGAGGAGTTTGTAATAAATTTCTTTTATTACTAAAGAGGAATACAAGGTTTGGAGTACAAAGCCTTGATATATTTTTCACACCCCATACATAAGCCTGTACCACCTATTTTTCTAATATTCATTATCAATGGAATTTGAAGATGTCACCTCTATTTTGTTGCAAAAAAATAGGGAGCTGAACGTAAGTTACGTCTGGATGGTTGCGCATTTTCCGTGTTGTACATGACACATTTTCCGTATTTTTTTTAAAATTAAACGAATATACATTAATGTACCAATTGACACTCAGAAATATTGACAATAATGACTCGCCTTTCATTTTCTCATTTAGTTGCCACATGGACCAGATTCTTTTTTTAGTCAGAAGTGCTGAACCACTTGGCAGTGCTGATCATGGCCGTGCTGACGGGTGTGAATGGTGACAGGTGGGACATTGTGCTGACAGATTTTACCGGTGAAGCAAAATTAGATATTAACTTAAGTTGTGCTCATATCTGTAACAACCGGTAAATTTTTATATTAATTTTGAAATTTATATTGGACTTTATTATAATATCACAAAATTATAAGGTTTAAATAGCAAAATGCAAACTTTATAAAAATAAAACAGCCAAACTGTGGCCTCTCTTGCCACGCGGCTCGTTGCATGAAAACCACCTCTCATTTTTTTACCACCGTGAAAATCTCTTGATATACATGGGATCATTGTTACTCATGATCAATCTTAGTGAAAGAAAGAAATTTGAGGAAATGAAAAAAAAAAATGAGAAGAAAATTGGAAAATCAAAAGAAATATTTTGATGAAAATTTGAGATATTGATTAATTTGATTTCATATCCGATTGGAATTCCGACTACGTCGCGTTGATTCTGAGCAACCGTTGCAATCTGATTTGGATTTCTGAATTGATCACTATATATCAGGTAACCCGGACTTCTCTATAATCTGTGTTTTTGTTTTGGTTGGTTGAATTGGATATTTGAATTGGATATTGGAATATGAGGCATATTTTAACGGGATAGCGGGTCTGAGGTTCGAATTTGATTGTGAACTGATGAGAATGTGTTCTGAGAATGTGGGAATGGTCTGTGTGACAGACATTCCAAATACTGTGTGACTTGTTTACTGATAACCTAGACCGACGTGCTATCACCGGTTAAATATGCATGCATAATTTGATTTGAATTTGTGTGGATTAATTCAGTCTGTTTGAATGGTTGTTTAATTAAGCCAATTATAGAGAAGCTGCGTCGTTAAATAACCGGTTACTGAGCTTTGTAGCTTACTCCGTATTGTTTCATTGTGTTTTTTGTTTGCGACGTAGGTTGACGGGACGAAGGATGGATGCGAGGGTGCCTCTCTTGTCACGAGCCCCGGCCCGGCGGCGGGGTCGTGACAATATCAAGTTTATAAATAAAATTAAAACCATTTATTTGGGGTGAGGTCCGCTGTAAGTGAGAGAGCCAAGTGGGAGTGGGGTCAAGTTGTCATAAGATTAGAAAGAGAGAGAGGGTGCGGATTTGAACTCAAAATTAGATACTAACTTAAGTTATTAAAAAATAGTCAAAGTATCAACAGTATAATGGTTACTGTAAAATTCTATCTTTTTATTTTTTTTTTATTTTTTTTGAGAACTTGGTAGTAGCTACCAAGGATATCTTTTTAGTTTTCATCTTGTTAGTTTACAGTATCAACCTGGTTGTTCGTTACCAAATCAGTGAGGTATTTAGATCTGGTACCATTACCTAGTACATATCACTGAAATTTGATATCCTTGTAATGGTTTTACAAAAAAAAAAAAAGTTGTCTAACTCAAACACTTGAACTCCAGCAGGATGCTCCACATAAGAAGGGACTGAAATTTTATAGAATTTTACTTACAACGTTACAAAACAAATTGGCAAGTACAAAAGATCTATTTTCATCTACTGAAAAAGCTCGATACTCAGATTCCAATCCTTCATACTTGTCTTACTTTTCTTACTTTTATGTTTTAGTTTTTGGGAATTGAAAACAAAGAATAAGAAATTAAGGACTACAACTCACGACATTCCCAATTAAGGGAAAATTTACAAAGTAACCTTCTTCCCAAAAAGTTCATGCAAAATACCCTCTCTTCAAAACTTTTGTCAAAATGACCCTGTGGGACCCACCAATGTAAAAAGTTTTTCCTCCCCTCATTTTATTATCATCTTTCGTGGAAAGAAGGTTAACTTGTAAAAAAAAATGATCTTATAAAATCAGAGGTCTATATTTGGAAACTTTTTTTTTTAAACACTTTATTGGAGCAGCCTACGTTTGGAAACATGTATAAGAAGATTTTTGTCTCCTGGTACAGTGTACCAGTCAGTACAAATTGATTACATTCTAGTTCTCATATTTTAGAAGAAAATCACAAAATTTGATAAAATATTAATTGGTTTACACCCCCTAAGTGGAGGACGGGTTTTATTGGATGATTTTAATTAAAGGAAGACGAATCTTGAAGTATATAACAAACGGTTTCGATCTGGGACTCACGCTCCTGCTTCCGGTGCTTACAAGGCTTTAAATATAACAAAATTGAAAGCATAATTAAGTTGGATACTGTAAAACCATATTTTCGATACAGCAAAACAAAGAGATGGCTACTATAAATAACAAACATACTGTAAAACAACAAGTTTAATACTAAAAATATATATACAAATATATAAATTTGTACTCAATATTTTTTCATATATATGTCAAGTGTTGAACATACGTACTGAAAATTTTCAATACTTTTTAATTTTAAATTTTTTTTCACAATGCTGCAGAATTTCTTAGTTAATTAACGAAATAAAAAGCTTAATGTTGAAGTCATGTTGTAGTCTTCTAGGATGACTTGGAAAGTAGGAATTTCCTAATTAAAATGTAACATGGGGTCAGAATTAAAAAAAAGAATCTATTGTTGGACGTACAGGATTTAGTGGACTAAAATAAATCACTCGTGCATGCCACATATGCACTGTTTTAGTGAAACTAATTAAGCCTATATACCGCTACACGACGCAATGAAGGTATTTATTTTGAAACTCTTATCAAATTAAGAACACATATATATCCATACATATATTCATTATTCTTTTTTGAGATGACATTGAACTACAACAGGCTCCTTCCTCGTTATATCAACACAGACCCGTACTATAGATACTGCAAAACAATAACAATGGACACCATTAAACTGCAAGGATATACCTTGTCAAATTAAGCTCAAGTTTGATACTGTAAAACTGTACTATGGATACATGAAAACAAAGGAATGGACACTACAAAACTGAAAAGATGTATCCAGCCAAACATAAGTTGAATACTTCAAAACCATTCTATGGATTCTACATTTTTTTTCTTTTTCTCAAACACCTTATTACAAAAAGAAAAAACACTCGATAAACTGGACCTTTATTACAAAAAAACAAAAAAACACTCGATAAACTGGATCTCCATTGCACCGAAAATATCAGGTCAAACATTGATGACTAGACCAATTCCATAATACTCACAACCTAAAGAATACAGCCTCGAGTATATCATGGAATACATATATTCGTTCCCCTGCCGTGTTGAATCGATAAACCAAAACCCTGGATATATTCAAAGGCCTAAGCCCGTTTCATTACTGAAACTGTCAAGTTACATATAGTGTTTTCTTAGGATAATCTTCCAACAAAATGATATCCCAAGTCACGGCCACCTATGGCCACAATCATCATAAAGAGTCCTACAAAACATAAGGCCTAAACATAAGGTATAAAACTAAGCTATAAAATTCACAAAAAAGCTTAGACATTAGCAATTTCATCTAGTTCAAGGTCGTCCACTCCTTCACAGATGTCGACAGGCTTTGGAAGCGTGTTCTCAAAATAAACAGTTTCGGGATTAAGGTTTCCCACTTGCTTTTTCAGAAATTTACAAGGGACAACCCCAAATTTCATGAAAACAGGAGTCAATTCTACCAACATTTTATAAGTTGGCGTGTTAAGAGTAGTACGTAACTTCTCTTCATTGAAAATATAATCCAGCTGGTTTGCAGCAACAAACCCTTCCTCCTTGAAGGGTCTCTCATAAGACCACATTTCTATTTTATTTGTTATTCTCGATATGTTGACTTGAGAAAAATCAGCCTCAAAAGCTGTCTTTTGTCTTTTTTTACTTATCCCTTCGAACCAATCCAAATATCGAGGCGCATGTCCTGAGGTTTTTGTTGCGCTCCTGAACTTTGTTACTTCAAAGAACCAAACCTATAAAAAGAAAAAGGAAGAAAGAAGTCAAAAAAAGAATTTCTTGAACATCAAGATGAATACTGTAATCAAAACTCAGTATACTATAAAACAATCATAATGATTCTATAAAACAAAGCACGTGAATACCATAAAACACTCTTGAATACTCCAATTTCAACAACTTATATCGGTGGTGCTCAGATGTTTATATCAGTTGTGGGATGATGTTTATATCAGTGGTGCGCTGTGGTATTTATGGGCAGGACCCAACCTGACCATTCAACGTGACAGCATTCAACGTGACCAAACCTTTCTAGTATTCGCACATATGAAGCAAGCATTTCTAGTATTCAAAACAGACAGCATTCAACGTGACCAAACCTCAAATTAAAATGATATTGAGTTGAAAATTACTTACAATCTGTGCCAAACAACAACCAGGCATATGTGGTGACATCTGCGGGTCTTCCTTCTCTTTCCCCTTCTTCTTGCCTACTTGTTCTTCATAGTCCTCTTGCATCTGGCACCACCAAGCACAACGTGGAATGTACTCCTCCAACAACTCATAAACTGCTCCACCCCAATTGTATTTCGTCAATTCACGAGGCTGCTCTGCGTACTTAAATAAATGTAACGGTACATGACCGCCAGTATTTGGCAAGAGTACTGTGGTGAACAGGTACAACACCAACAGACTCACCACATCTGTTGCAGGGCACTTTGGGTCTTCTAAGGCGTTGGTAATGGCCTTTTCCAGATTCTTCTTAGTAATTGTCACCATATCTGGGAAATATCGCTGCCGAAGCATTGAGGGTGTGGATAAACTGTCCCTATGGTGAACTAGATTGACCTTATCCCCTATGGATGGCAGACACATGATATGAGATACAGCCTTAGAAGTGAATTTTACCAATTTGTTATTGAAATTGAAACATTTCTTTTCATGGTCCCAACGGGTCAGAATACAGTGGAGGATGGCATTGCTTGCTTGTACTTTTTTGGGAATCACAAAAAGGTGGAGGAAGGGGGTACCAAATAACAGCCTCAGATGGTTGATATTCAATTTGTGAAGAACATTCTTGTTGATAAAACCCATAGCCACATCAACAACACAATGGTTGGTGATGAGGGTATATCTGTTTAATTTTTTTGTTTCAGTACCTGCAAAACAAGAACCATATTACTTGTCAAAAGGTAAGCTATGTAAAAATTATAGGGCTGATGTAGTGAAGGATACTGAAAAATAACAAACTGTATACTAAACAGATATTGTAAACTACTGTAACCCTAACCATTTTAGTAAGAAGCTGAGCAAATTTACCACTACATTTATACTGTAAGACAATCTACTCGACACTGTAAAACCTGACAGATCAGAACTATATATAAAATTGACCGATTTTAGTAAGAAATTTTAAAATAGTTCACTAAAGCATATCAATGAACTGTAAATAAGTACTACCTTTCCCTTTCTTCATTTCGTTCAATCAGAGAATAGATCGAGATTGAGTGAGAGAGAGAGAGAGAGAGCAATCTCGAGAATGGAACACTGAGTGGGAGAGAATGCGAGAAACGCGATTTTGAGAAAAAGAGTGCGAGAAAATCACTGTTTGAGAGAGAGATAGCTGTTCGTGTGTCGCTCATAGGGAATAGAGTAGCTAGGATCTCTCTCTCTCTTACCCACGTGATCAAACCTTAAATTAAATTGCTGAGTTTTGTTGTCTTATGAAAATCTTAGGAGAATTGTCTTACTAAATTCGCACAAAACCTTACTAAAAAAGCTAAGTTTTGTTGTCATATGAAAATTTTAGGAGAATTGTCTTACTAAATTCGCACATAAACCTTACGACAAAAATAATTATACGTAATATAAAATTTATATCTACTTTTATTTATTTTTTATTTTTAAAATAATGATTGCTATTATTTTATTATTCATAACAACTTTTGCATTTTTTGTCATTTATATTTTTTTATTAAGGACAAAATTTATTGTTATTGAAAAATACCCTCATGATAGTTATGAAATAAAGTATTTTTCTCCCATAAAAAAATATTAAGAGAAAATGTATTTTCATTTTATTTCGATGTTAAATTTCATAATGTGCAAATTTTTGTGAAAATTTGTATTGATGATATATAAATTTCACTAATGCTTAACATTCCTCAGAAATTGATTCAAATTTCGTTCAGAAAATTAATGTAGTCAGAAACAACTTAATGGTTACTGTAAAATAGATGGATGGATACTCTAAGATAGAAGGCTGGATACTACAAAACGGGATGATGGATACTGCAAATCATAATGATGAATATTATACGAGCATAATGGTTACTGTAAAATACATGGATGGCTACTCTACATTTGGTTTTACAGTATTTGTTGAGTGAAATCTCTGTTCTTTGTAAATAAAAAAAATCTGAGTTTTAGTTGCAAATTATCAAAAGGTAGATGATTCCTACAAGTACTGTGCAAAAAATTCACAAAGCCCTTTTATTATTCGTGCAAATTCTGATCCGACGGTCCAGATTCATATTCATCAAAGATTGAATTTCATACATTACCAGTACTCTGATATGGTACACCATGGGTAATATACAAATACCAAATATGCCCTTTATTCGATCTATATAAAGAAAAATGAATTGTATTTTTGGAATACAAATGAAAAATGAAAAATATTTTATATATTCGACCAAATCGACTAATAATATCACAATCTAATAAATCTATCCTGATTTTTATATATTCGACCAAATCAACTAATATACACCATAAACCTAATATGGTGTAAGATAAATAATAAAGAAATAGATATATTACCAGAAGGGTCCACATCCCGGGCAGATCCCGTGCCTCTCTTTCTCGATCTCCGGGCATTAGCCGGTACAGGTGATTTTGCGGCACTTTTCTTTCCCACCACTTCTGATTCACGGCGAAATGTCTCCGCAGTCTAATCTTGGATCTACCATTAAAACCAGAATTCGGTATAAACTAAGAGTAATTATACATAAAACTATAAGCAATGGCAATAAGCCGATTGGTTGAAAATCAATAAATTATAAGTTCAAGAGTAAGGGTATATAATGATGAATTTGCATCCTCTGAGATATCTCAAACTTTGAGTTGATATGTGGAAAATCTGGACCATTCAAATCCTTTCTGCACGTCTCAAAGCACAATAATACTGACCCCTTGCATTTCCAATAGGCACCCAAAAAATATATTTGGCCCTGCTTTAGATAACTGAAAATTTGAGATATCTCAGAGGATACAGACTCATATAATGATAATATTATAAAGAGCTAAAAAGTACCATCTTATTCCTTCGTTTTTCCTCTTCATTAAAAGATAGCTCCTGCAATAATAAAAACCAGTTTTAATTCAACATATACCAGCACAAAAAAAGAATAAATAAAAACATGCCAAAATTCCAACAAAAAAGGATATACATTAAAAGATGCAGTACCTCTTTCTCAGGATACAGTGCAGCTATTAATGCATCAAAGTTCAGATCGTCTCTTAGAGAACGACGGCTTGCACAATGGGTACGACAAACTGGGCACTCATTATTGCTAAGTAAAAAAAAATAATTGTAAATTAATAGTTATATAAGCAGATATTTACCCTATAAATACCAAGAAAAATAATTAAGGTACCACATGCCTGATTTATTATTTTCATATTTTGTTTCTATTTGTGTATATACCAGCTTGCATTTGTAACAGAGTAAACTTGTATGTCTTCATATTGACCATTATACCCTTATAGCACATACACTTTACTAAATAATATTGCATACCCTAAACGCATGGATTTGTCAATACAGTCACGACAAAACCGGTGCAGACATTCCATAACAGTTCGGGTTTTCCGGATTATTCCTGAAAAAAGTTTCAAAACAAATATTAGAAGAAAAAAATTAAAATTTTGGCAAAGGTGCAATCATATTAACATTCATTGATAGTAAAATCAGTACTAACTAATTCCAAACTAAATGTAAAATTAATTTAAACTCTATCTGTCTGTACTAGTACCCTAAACACATCGGATTAATTACAACAAAGAAACTACAGAATAATAATTATTGCTTTTGGAAATTGGAATAATAACTATAATCTTGGATATAAATTAACAGAGATTTACAATGTTGTACCTAAACATATGGGACATTGCACCTCCTTTCGAATTTCTTCTAGGTTACCACACACAAACCTGAAACAAAAAAAGAAAACAAAAACTATTTAGAGAACAAAAAAAAAAATACCAGCAGGGAGGTACTGTACCGTTTTGGGTCAGACAACATTGGTTGGTTGGCACATTGAGTACCGTTTTGGTACAGAGTACTGTACCGGTCGACCTGGCAACTGGTACATAAGACCCGGTATAGTGACGCAGTGTGTCCCGAGGTGGTGTCCGATTCAGAGTCGGACACGGATGATGGTCACACCAAATTCAAGCCGATTAAGAATTTATTTGTGCAACTAGAAATTTGAACCATACAATGAATATCGTTGGCTGCATGGGTGGTCTTCTAAATGGCTTGGTCTCCAAAATAATTAAGATTGCATGGTCTTCAAAATTCTAATCAATTTCAAGGCATGGTCTTCAAGAGTCTAGTCAATTTCAATTAATTACAACGCATGGGAACTTCAACTTTTGTTGGGTTACTAAAATTAGTATTTATTATTTTACAATTCCTAAGTTAGCTTTTAATTTTGTTTTCCTTTAAATATGAAGCAATACTCATGTAAGAGGCATATTATTTTGAATAGAAAATTGTGTGTTTGTTTGTTTGAGTTATTTGTGAGCAATACCCTTTGTCTCTTACCATAAAACCGAGTACTTGAGCTTAACGGGCAAGAGAGTATCGGGACCGCCTTGCGTCAATTGGTATCAGAGCGAGGTTCGACAACCACTTTCGCTTGCGTGAAGTTGTATCTTCGACAACCACCAAATTCGACAACCACCTCCATCAACAAAACCTCACGTTATTTCCATCATGGCCGATCCTAACATTTTCGATCGTATGCAACAAAACCATGCCGAAACCATGCAACTCATCACTAATCTTGTGGAACGCCTTGCTCCCATCAACAATCCACAAAATCCACAAAATCCACATATTAACAATGATGGAAATCCACAAAACCGAGAAACAAAGTGGGATGTCGGCCTACGAGTAGAAATTCCAGATTACTCGGGCAGTTTAAATCCCGAAGAGTATCTTGACTGGACGAACAAAGTTGAAGAAGTTTTTGAGCTCAAAGAAATCCCTCCGGACAAACAAGTGCCGTTGGTGACAATCCCGTTCCGAGATAGGGCAGCAGCATGGTGGCAATCATTCAAGTATCGCCGCTATCTCGACAGCCTTCCCCCTCTCAATGATTGGCTCGACTTGAAGCGTGAGATGAACCGTGAGTTTCGCCCTCTTAACTACCGCCAAACACTTTTCCAGCAATTTCAATCTCTCTCTCAAGGCACGAAGAGTGTGGAGGAATACACTCTTGAGTTTTATAAACTGGAGGCACGAAACCAAATCAATGAGACAGAGGATTTGAGGGTTGCGCGATATTTGCACGGCCTTCGAATGAATATTCAGGATATGCTGGTGGTTCACACTTTCATCAATGTGGGCGAAGCTCAATCCAAAGCAAAAGCTGTTGAAAAACAGCTCGCAAAAAGCCGCAACTTCAACCGTGGTAATTCTTCTTCTATCAACTCTAACTCTTCTCATTTTCGCCCCACTCCAAATAACACTACAAATTCCAACTGACCCCAGTTACTCCCACCTCCACATAAACCAAACCCGAATGTCCCAGAAAACTCTAAAGCCCATATCCGCTGTCACATTTGCCGTGAAATGGGCCATTATGCAAGAGAGTGCCCAAAGGTTCGACCTCATTTATATGCCAATGACGGTTTTGAGGAAGAGGACGGGTGGCTTGAAAATTGGGATGAAGAGGAAGAAATTCATGACGTGAATCCCGAGGATCTCACGGCCGAAAGCTTAGTTATGAGAAGGCTTTGCTTGGAACCAAAATCAACAGAAGATTGGAAGCGGCATGCCATTTTTAAAACTATGTGTGTTATTGAGAACAAGAAGTGTGTCGTGATAATCGACTCGGGAAGTTGGGAAAATGTGATCTCGGAAGAGGCGGTAAGAAAACTTAATGTTAGCACCACCACACATATGAATCCATACAAACTCGGGTGGGTGAACAAAGGAGCCGAAATCCAAGTCAGTAAAAGATGCCACTTTCAACTCACACTCGGGCCACTTTACACCGCCACCATTTATGCCGATGTGGTTCCAATGGATGCCTCACATTTGAATCTTGGGCGTCCCTGGCAATACGACAATCAAGCCGTCTATGATGGAAGGGAGCACACATATACCATTCAAGTTGGTCCGAAAAAGGTACGCATAAATCCAGTTCAAGAAAGGGTTAAAGAATCAAATACGGTGTTCTGTGTGCCGCGGGATGAATTTGAGAAGGAACTGCGGGATGCTGAAATTTGCTTCGCGCTTACCGCATGTGACTTTTCCAACACTGAGATTGAACAAAATATACCCGAGATGGTGCAACCCTTGCTGGCCGAATTCAAGCATGTGTTACCTGATGACCTTCCCGATGGACTGCTACCGCTTCGCGACATTCAACACCAAATCGACTTGGTGCCCGGGGCTAGTCTTCCCAATAAGGCTCACTACCGCATGACCCCACAACAGCACCAAGAGTTAAAGCGGCAAGTGCAAGAGCTGCTAGACAAAGGCTTTGTGCGGGAGAGAATAAGTCCATGTGCTGTGCCAGCTCTATTGGTTCCAAAGAAAGATGGCAGTTTCCGCATGTGTGTGGACAGCAGGGCAATAAACCGGATCACGGTACGGTACCGATTTCCAATTCTGCGACTGGAAGACATGCTCGATCAACTCAGTGGAGCCGAGGTATTCTCTAAAATTGATCTTAAAAGTGGGTATCACAAAATTCGTATCAAACCTGGAGATGAATGGAAAACAACTTTCAAAACTAAAGAAGGCCTGTTCGAGTGGGTTGTCATGCCATTTGGCCTTTCCAATGCTCCTAGCACCTTCATGCGAGTGATGAACCAAGTTCTGCGGCCTTTCCTTAATAAGTTTGTCGTTGTCTATTTTGACGACATTCTTATCTATAGCCGTAACCGGGATGAACATCTCCAACACTTGCGAGATACTTTGAAAGTGCTACACGATAACAACCTTTTTGCAAACTCAAAAAAATGCGTTTGGATGACTCCGACGTTAATATTCCTGGGATTTAAGATCTCCGCGAGTGGTATCTTATCCGAAGAGGACAAAATTCTAGCAATCCGAGATTGGCCAAAACCTTCTTCGTTTACCGAGATACGATCATTTCTCGGGTTAGCGGGATTCTGTCGACGTTTCATCAAAGGCTTTAGCAGTATCTCGGCACCTATCACCGAGTTACTAAAACAAAAGAATTTCGAATGGAATGACAGTGCACAGCAAGCTTTCGAGGCACTCAAGCATTGCTTAACTCACGCACCCGTGCTAGCTCTACCGGACTTTGACAAAGCTTTCGAGGTAGAATGCGATGCTTCAAAGGTGGGTATTGGTGCTGTACTTTCACAAGAGAAGAAACCCGTGGCATTTTTTAGCGAGAAATTGGGTGGAGCTAAAACCAACTACCCGGTGTATGACCTCGAGTTGTACGCCATAGTAAAAGCTTTGCAACATTGGCGGCATTACCTTTTATCTCGCGAATTTGTGCTGTACACAGCCCATCAAGCGCTGAAATTTGTGCAAGAGCAGAATAAGTTGAGCACCCGACATGCCAAGTTGGTTACTTCACTACAAGAGTACACTTTCTCTATTGTGCACAAAGCGGGATCAAGCAACAAAGTCGCTGACGCTCTAAGCCGCCGACATGGGCTGCTTTCGGCAATGTCAACCTACACTCTCGGGTTTGAACACGTGCCCGAAACCCTTAAGGAGGATCCCGATTTCGGACAAATCCTGGAAGATGTGAAGAAAAAGTTGTGAGATGACTACTCGTTACATGACGGGTACTTGTTTCGGGGTCTTGCACTTTGTATCCCGGCAACTTCTCTGCGCTACCTCATCATCAAGGAAATGCATAATCAAGGTCATTTCAGGTTGGAAAAGACTTTGCATTTGGTGCGAGAACGGTTCTTTTGGCCAAGTCTATGGCGGGATGTTAAACACTTTGTCCGAGCATGCCAAGTATGTCAAACTTCTAAAGGCACCAACACAAATCAGGGTCTCTACAATCCGTTGCCTCTTCCATTTGAAATTTGGCGCGACATTTCAATGGACTTCGTGACCGGGTTACCAATGACAAGAAGGAAGAACGATAGCATCATGGTAGTGGTTGATCGCTTTAGCAAAATGGCAATTTTCATTGCATGCAAAACCACTGTGGATGCTCCCAAGGTTGCCGAACTATATTTTCATGAAGTTGTCCGACATCATGGTTTGCCGAGTACCATTGTCTCTGACCGAGATACGAAATTTTTGAGCAAATTCTGGATATAACTTTGGAAGAAGTTACAGACCGAACTGAAGTTTAGTTCAACTTTCCACCCTCAAACAGATGGTCAGACCGAAGCCGTAAACAGAAGTCTCGAAAACATGCTTCGTGCCCAAGTTACAACTTTCGGCATGTGGGACACTTTGCTACCAAAAATTGAGTTCGAGTACAATTGTTCGGTAAACCGCTCCACAGGATTCGCACCCTTCAAAATTGTTTATGGATTTATTTCCCGAGGTCCCCTTGATATTCTTTCTATTGAAGGACCAAAGTCTAAAGTTAAGAAGGTGGATGAAAGGCTTGAAGATTTACGGGAATTGCATAAAACAGTTCGTGAAAATTTAGAACAAACTTACTCCAAGTACAAGGCTAAAGCAGACGAAAAGCGCCGAGATGTACAATTTGAAGTCGGAGAATTGGTTTGGGTCTACTTGCCGAAGGAACGGTTTCCCTGAGGAGAATATCACAAACTTAAGAAAAGAAAGGTGGGACCGTGCGAGATCTTGGAGAAGTTTGGAGCAAATGCCTACCGAGTGAAGCTACCTGATGATTTGCATATCTCCAACACGTTCAACGTAAGCCATCTCCACAAATACTATGCAGACACAAGCTTGAGGTCAAGCTTCGATCAACCCGGGGAGCTTGACGCAGTGCGTCCCGAGGTGGTGTCCGATTCAGAGTCGGACACGGATGATGGTCACACCAAATTCAAGCCGATTAAGAATTTATTTGTGCAACTAGAAATTTGAACCATACAATGAATATCGTTGGCTGCATGGGTGGTCTTCTAAATGGCTTGGTCTCCAAAATAATTAAGATTGCATGGTCTTCAAAATTCTAATCAATTTCAAGGCATGGTCTTCAAGAGTCTAGTCAATTTCAATTAATTACAACGCATGGGAACTTCAACTTTTGTTGGGTTACTAAAATTAGTATTTATTATTTTACAATTCCTAAGTTAGCTTTTAATTTTGTTTTCCTTTAAATATGAAGCAATACTCATGTAAGAGGCAGATTATTTTGAATAGAAAATTGTGTGTTTGTTTGTTTGAGTTATTTGTGAGCAATACCCTTTGTCTCTTACCATAAAACCGAGTACTTGAGCTTAACGGGCAAGAGAGTATCGGGACCGCCTTACGTCATATAGTATAGTAGTAATCCTATAAAATACCAATATACCACCTCAGTCTGCACATGTTAGAAAGAAAAAAATTGTTATTTTTAAAAAATCAGAACTCAGAAGCCACTGTCTGACAAACAAAGCATAACCACTTGTAGAAATTGAGTAGAGATCCGTAAGTGAGATTATGAATTGAACAGCAGTTGCTTGAGGTCTCATTGTAGACTGTAGACAGAATGAAGGTTGGCGCATGCAAAAGGAAAAATCGGTGCTAAAATCGAAACAAAAAAAAAAAAAAAAAAAGAGAAAGGTGGGAGCTTTATTACTGGTCGGTCTGATCGAAGCTGTCAGAGGTATCTCCTTCCTCCATGGAAATCCGGCAGCGGCTGGTCGAGTGCTCTCTCTTCTTTCTCTGGATTGGAATGTGAACAGACAATGGGGTATGAGGGTTTAGGGTTCTTTGTCTGTGTCGGGGTGTGGTGTGAGAGAAAAGATGGAATGTGAACAGACGGATGTTGAAGGGTTTAGGCTCTCTCTCTTCTTTCTCTGGGTTCTCTCTGTCTTTCTCTGCTTGTAATAGCCGTGATGTGACACCGTGCCACCTGTTTTTTTTTTATTTGGAATAAGGAGAGAATAACAAAACCATGCATTATGCAACTATTCTATTCCATCCGCTCTTTAGCAAACCTTCCATTTGGTTCCTTTTTTTATTTATTTTTATTTTTAACTTTCCAATTTTTCTGGGGTCTGATGTCTAATCGGAGTGATTTAATTGGCGTCAAGATTCGTACGCACTTAATTAACATGAATTTTGAAGTACCCCGCATGTAAATATAAGTAATGGATCAGTACAATTTCCTGAATTAAAAATACCCGATGAAAATTGAGAACAAATTAATTCAAAATAATACCACATTAAAAATAGCATACAAACTATCCAAAACTATCAAAATATATTTTCTTGACTAACTGACTCAACCCGACACGACACGACACGGTATGGTACGACTTTATTTGAGCCCAATATGGCCGGTTGCGTATTTAAGTGAACATACGAATAAATAGCACTGTCAGTTTTTTTCAAAAAAAAGAACATACGAATAAAAAGGAAAAATGAAAAATTACTATAGCCAAACTAAGGAAAATACAATCTTAAAAACTCCTTTGCTTTTGTTTCTTCATTCGAATTGCTTATTTAGGGCCAAATTCAAATGATAGAATTAGTCTCAGTGCTATTCTCTTAGTGTATTGACAAAACCCGCCCGGTTCAGGACCGGACCGGCCAACCCGTGGAACGGCCCCAGACCGGCCTGAGCCCGTGCCTAAATCCGCGGGATCAAACTGTCCAAACGGGTGGGCTGGGTTAACCAAGGCTTGGATCACCATTTTTTGACCCAACCCGCTCAGACCCGACCTGTTTGAACCTCCGGATCTGGACCGAAGCAAACCCGGACCGGACCGGACGAACCCGTGCCAACCCCCGGACCGGGACTCGGACCAAAACCCGCCCGAACTCGTGCCAAACCCCCGAACCCGTGCCAATTCCCCGAACCCGCCCGAAACCTCAACCCGGACCCGAACCCATGCCAACCCAGCGGGATCCGAACTAAGCCGCCCGAACCGTTCGTTTGACAAGTTTTCAAATATTTTCTCTGCATGCACGGCTGCACGCTTTCAGAATTATGCATTTTAGGTGAAATTAAAAAGATTGGATAGATAGTGGGATGCATTCAGCAAAAATTATCAAACATTTGATAACAAAGATACTGCATGTGGTCATTCATTTAAAAAATCAGATAGGCCAAAAATATTCTAAATTCTAATTACATATTTTTTACTCCAAATCGCAGCGGAGTAGCCATTATCATTTGCATTAAATAAAATAAAATTAAAGGTATAAAGAAGAAAATAAAGATGTAACATTATAAAATCATCTTCAATTAAAAATTAAAGTTAGAGTTACCCTACTAGCTAGGCGGTGCACTTGGCATTAATTACTTATTCAATTCCATTTCGTCATATATTATAATTTATAAATATTAATACTAATAGTCTAATACCCTTTTTTATTTCCTGCAACCGCAGCCCAACAGTCACATCGGCTTTAATTTGATCTTGCTTTGTATTCACAAAATCTTAGCATGGGATTCTTCCGAGTTGAGAGATTTGTAGAGGTAGGGGTAGCATTAGCTGTTCTTATGATCTCTCATCTTGGATATGTAGTAATTATCAAGTTTAAAAATACTGCTGTCAGATTTATGCTGGTCGTTCTATATAGTTATCTATTATAGAGGCAAAGAATAATATTAATGATTATAGAGTTACAATCAATATAACATTGCAGTCGTATTACTTTGCATATGTTTTGGAATTAATATTTTAAAATTTTAAATTAATTCGAAAGTTTAAATTGTTTTGTATATAGACCCTCATATTTGTGTCAGTGTTAAAGATGTTCATTGGATTGGTTCGGTTAAAATCAAATTAATATAGTCAAATTAAAATTTTATTCGGTTAGAGAAATATAATCAAGCCAATCAATTTAAACTTGTGAACTGAAATATAACCGAACAAAAATAACTAAAGTAAACTTCGATTTGTTCGGTTGAATCAAAATAAAAGAAATTAAATTGTAAAAGGTTTAATTAATGTTGGAAATGAAACTCGGATTGTGGTATTGAAAGAGGAGTTTGTAATAAATTTCTTTTATTACTAAAGAGGAATACAAGGTTTGGAGTACAAAGCCTTGATATATTTTTCACACCCCATACATAAGTCTGTACCACCTATTTTTCTAATATTCATTATCAATGGAATTTGAAGATGTCACCTCTATTTTGTTGCAAAAAAATAGGGAGCTGAACGTAAGTTACGTCTGGATGGTTGCGCATTTTCCGTGTTGTACATGACACATTTTCCGTATTTTTTTAAAATTAAACGAATATACATTAATGTACCAATTGACACTCAGAAATATTGACAATAATGACTCACCTTTCATTTTCTCATTTAGTTGCCACATGGACCAGATTTTTTTTTTAGTCAGAAGTGCTGAACCACTTGGCAGTGCTGATCATGGCCGTGCTGACGGGTGTGAATGGTGACAGGTGGGACATTGTGCTGACAGATTTTATCGGTGAAGCAAAATTAGATATTAACTTAAGTTGTGCTCATATCTGTAACAACCGGTAAATTTTTATATTAATTTTGAAATTTATATTGGACTTTATTATAATATCACAAAATTATAAGGTTTAAATAGCAAAAATGCAAACTTTATAAAAATAAAACAGCCAACGTGGCCTCTCTTGCCACGCGGCTCGTTGCATGAAAACCACCTCTCATTTTTTTACCACCGTGAAAATCTCTTGATATACATGGGATCATTGTTACTCATGATCAATCTTAGTGAAAGAAAGAAATTTGAGGAAATGAAAAAAAAAAAAAATGAGAAGAAAATTGGAAAATCAAAAGAAATATTTTGATGAAAATTTTGAGATATTGATTAATTTGATTTCATATCCGATTGGAATTCCGACTACGTCGCGTTGATTCTGAGCAACCGTTGCAATCTGATTTGGATTTCTGAATTGATCACTATATATCAGGTAACCGGACTTCTCTATAATCTGTGTTTTCGTTTTGGTTGGTTGAATTGGATATTTGAATTGGATATTGGAATATGAGGCATATTTTAACAGGATAGCGGGTCTGAGGTTCGAATTTGATTGTGAACTGATGAGAATGTGTTCTGAGAATGTGGGAATGGTCTGTGTGACAGACATTCCAAATACTGTGTGACTTGTTTTGCTGATAACCTAGACCGACGTGCTATCACCGGTTAAATATGCATGCATAATTTGATTTGAATTTGTGTGGATTAATTCAGTCTCTTTGAATGGTTGTTTAATTAAGCCAATTATAGAGAAGCTGTGTCGTTAAATAACCGGTTACTGAGCTTTGTAGCTTACTCCGTAGTGTTTCTTTGTGTTTTTTGTTTGCGACGTAGGTTGACAGGACGAAGGATGAATGCGAGGGTGCCTCTCTTGTCACGAGCCCCGGCCTGGCGGCGGGGTCGTGACAATATCAAGTTTATAAATAAAATTAAAAACCATTTATTTGGGGTGAGGTCCGCTGTAACTGAGAGAGCCAAGTGGGAGTGGGGTCAAGTTGTCATAAGATTAGAAAGAGAGAGAGGGTGCGGATTTGAACTCAAAATTAGATACTAACTTAAGTTATTAAAAAATAGTCAAAGTATCAACAGTATAATGGTTACTGTAAAATTCTATCTTTTTATTTTTTTTTTATTTTTTTTTTAGAACTTGGTAGTAGCTACCAAGGATATCTTTTTAGTTTTCATCTTGTTAGTTTACAGTATCAACCTGGTTGTTCGTTACCAAATCAGTGAGGTATTTAGATCTGGTACCATTACCTAGTACATATCACTGAAATTTGATATCCTTGTAATGGTTTTACAAAAAAAAAAAAGTTGTCTAACTCAAACACTTGAACTCCAGCAGGATGCTCCACATAAGAAGGGACTGAAATTTTATAGAATTTTACTTACAACGTTACAAAACAAATTGGCAAGTACAAAAGATCTATTTTCATCTACTGAAAAAGCTCGATCCTCAGATTCCAATCCTTCATACTTGTCTTACTTTTCTTACTTTTATGTTTTAGTTTTTGGGAATTGAAAACAAAGAATAAGAAATTAAGGACTACAACTCACGACATTCCCAATTAAGGGAAAATTTACAAAGTAACCTTCTTCCCAAAAAGTTCATGCAAAATACCCTCTCTTCAAAACTTTTGTCAAAATGACCCTGTGGGACCCACCAATGTAAAAAGTTTTTCCTCCCCTCATTTTATTATCATCTTTCGTGGAAAGAAGGTTAACTTGTAAAAAAAAATGATCTTATAAAATCAGAGGTCTATATTTGGAAACTTTTTTTTTTTAAACACTTTATTGGAGCAGCCTACGTTTGGAAACATGTATAAGAAGATTTTTGTCTCCTGGTACAGTGTACCAGTCAGTACAAATTGATTACATTCTAGTTCTCATATTTTAGAAGAAAATCACAAAATTTGATAAAATATTAATTGGTTTACACCCCCTAAGTGGAGGACGGGTTTTATTGGATGATTTTAATTAAAGGAAGACGAATCTTGAAGTATATAACAAACGGTTTCGATCTGGGACTCACGCTCCTGCTTCCGGTGCTTACAAGGCTTTAAATATAACAAAATTGAAAGCATAATTAAGTTGGATACTGTAAAACCATATTTTCGATACAGCAAAACAAAGAGATGGCTACTATAAATAACAAACATACTGTAAAACAACAAGTTTAATACTAAAAATATATATACAAATATATAAATTTGTACTCAATATTTTTTCATATATATGTCAAGTGTTGAACATACGTACTGAAAATTTTCAATACTTTTTAATTTTAAATTTTTTTTCACAATGCTGCAGAATTTCTTAGTTAATTAACGAAATAAAAAGCTTAATGTTGAAGTCATGTTGTAGTCTTCTAGGATGACTTGGAAAGTAGGAATTTCCTAATTAAAATGTAACATGGGGTCAGAATTAAAAAAAAGAATCTATTGTTGGACGTACAGGATTTAGTGCATGCCACATATGCACTGTTTTAGTGAAACTAATTAAGCCTATATACCGCTACACGACGCAATGAAGGTATTTTGAAACTCTTATCAAATTAAGAACACATATATATCCATACATATATTCATTATTCTTTTTTGAGATAACATTGAACTACAACAGGCTCCTTCCTCGTTATATCAACACAGACCCGTACTATAGATACTGCAAAACAATAACAATGGACACCATTAAACTGCAAGGATATACCTTGTCAAATTAAGCTCAAGTTTGATACTGTAAAACTGTACTAAGGATACATGAAAACAAAGGAATGGACACTACAAAACTGAAAAGATGTATCCAGCCAAACATAAGTTGAATACTTCAAAACCATTCTATGGATTCTACATTTTTTTCTTTTTCTCAAACACCTTATTACAAAAAGAAAAAACACTCGATAAACTGGACCTTTATTACAAAAAAAAAAAAAAACACTCGATAAACTGGATCTCCATTGCACCGAAAATATCAGGTCAAACATTGATGACTAGACCAATTCCATAATACTCACAACCTAAAGAATACAGCCTCGAGTATATCATGGAATACATATATTCGTTCCCCTGCCATGTTGAATCGATAAACCAAAACCCTGGATATATTCAAAGGCCTAAGCCCGTGTCATTACTGAAACTGTCAAGTTACACATAGTGTTTTCTTAGGATAATCTTCCAACAAAATGATATCCCAAGTCACGGCCACCTAAGGCCACAATCATCATAAAGAGTCCTACAAAACATATGGGCCTAAACATATACCACATCACAAGTCTGCTGCTAAGGTATAAAACTAAGCTATAAAATTCCCAAAAAAGCTTAGACATTAGCAAGAGTGTTGTCGCCTTCATAAACCACCAGCTGGTACTCCTCTACTAGTTCCTGAGGCTTTGGAAGCGTGTTCTCAAAATAAACAATTTCGGGATTAAGGTTTCCCACTTGCTTTTTCAGAAATTTACAAGGGACAACCCCAAATTTCATGAAAACAGGAGTCAATTCTACCAACATTTTATAAGTTGGCGTGTTAAGAGTAGTACGTAACTTCTCTTCATTGAAAATATAATCCAGCTGGTTTGCAGCAACAAACCCTACCTCCTTCAAGGGTCTCTCATAAGACCACATTTCTATTTTATTTGTTATTCTCGATATGTTAAGTTCCCCAAAATCAGCCTCAAAAGCTGTCCTTTGTCTTTTTTTACTTATCCCTTCGAACCAATCCAAATATCGAGGCACATGTCCTGAGGTTTTTGTGGCGGTCCTGAACTTTGTTACTTCAAAGAACCAAACCTATAAAAAGAAAAAGGAAGAAAGAAGTCAAAAAAAGAATTTCTTGAACATCAAGATGGATACTGTAATCAAAACTCAGTATACTATAAAACAATCATAATGATTCTATAAAACAAAGCACGTGAATACTATAAAATACTCTTGAATACTCCAATTTCAACAACTTATATCGGTGGTGCTCAGATGTTTATATCAGTTGTGGGATGATGTTTATAGCAGTGGTGCGCTGTGGTATTTATGGGCAGGACCCTTGAATTATACTTGTTTACACATGGGTTTATATGAGTTGTGCGCTGGAGTTTAACCCTTGAATTATACTTGTTTACACATGGTGTTTATACCCAACATAACTAGCACACAGCATGACCAACAAATATACCTTGTCTTCAAAACTTGGCAACCAAAATTCTAACAACAAAAATGTTCGACTAAAGAAAAGATAATGCAAAATATCGCCAATAAAAGATCCTAGCTAGTTCATCCACCTTCACTGATAGCACGAATCGTGAAGAGTCTAAGCCCTTCAATTTTAAGCCAAAATTTGTATTAATCCAAAAACAGGGATCGGTCCCACAAACAGGGATCCTGACCCACCCTTCACTGGGAGTATTTCTGGTGCATTGCGGCTGGAACTCCATTCTAGAAATCCTTTGGTATGGTGTACCAATGATACCTTGGCCACTTTATGCAAGAGCAGAGTTTGAATACATTTGTTATGGTTCAAGAAATGGGTGTTGCATTGTAACTAAAATTGGATGTAAGAAAGAACAATTGTGTGACTGCTGATGAACTCGTGAGAGCCGTTCAATGTCTGATGGATGGTTGTGATGAAGGGAAGAGTGTCTGGGCAAAAACAGAAGAGGTGAAAAGAGAATTTAGGAAGGCAGTGGAGAAAGGAGAGACCTCATATGCTTATTTGCAACAACTTCTGGATGAAATTGGTAAATTAGATTTTGAGAATAGATGAAATTTCTGTTTATAATTAGATTGATTTAGCTTGTTACCATCACTTCAAGTTGTAATAGTAATGGCTGAAACTCTATGAAGTTTGGCTTGGCAGAAATAATGTTTGTATCAATTCTAAGTCTTTCTAGATTAGATGCTTGATATATTAAAATCCAAAAGGTGACAATCATAATTAAATGATGGTTGCCTCTGTGCAATGACTGGTTCTTTTGGAAAAAATTAACCAGTAAGAAGACGGCTTATCGAATCCAGTTGGTATGTACCGATAAAATTGGATCTGACAAATATTGTCTTACACCTGCCCACACTGACCAAATTTTTTTATTACAGATCAGACAGATTTCAACCTGAAATGATAGAAGAAAAAAAAAACAGGCAGAATTTATCTGTGTACCTGGTATAATTGAATTTTTTTTTTAAACCCATGTCAATTGCGTCAATTTTTTATTTGTGAAATGGTAACTAAAAAAAATTCGGACTTTGCCATGTGTTCAAATCAGAAATGTGTAAGGCTTCTTCAGTTCAATATAATTGGAAAAGAGCGCATGAAAATACATGTTGAATATATAGCAAAAGCGGGTTCCACATCCCACTCCCTTGGTAGCCTTTGCCAAGTTTTTCAAAAAAAAATTATGCTTAGAATATTAGAACACTATTTGGTACCAATTTTATTCCTACCATAGATGCCATAGATAAATTTACCTGTGTATACCAATATGCAAGTACCAATAGAGGCAGTTTCCTTGTGTACCAGTACATCTCTACATCTCTGGTATTGTTTATGCTAAAAGCATATGCATGCAGGAGTTGCAAGGCGGAATGGTTGGGATAAATGTTTACTCCTTTGGGGTATATCCATTTTCAGACTCAAATGCTGACAAAGAAGCAGCACAAAGATTATGCGATTTCTACGTTGGTTGGAAGGTAATCCCTTTTGTTTTTGTTTTTTACTGCAATTTCTTCTTTGGTTGGTAGGTTATCCCTTTCATTCCGGTTTCATTTCTTATTTTTTTTTTTTTAACTCTTGACTGCCTATAAATGTTTTTGGCTTTTGTTTTACTAGATCCTATTCTTATTCGAAAAAATCCATTTACTAGATCCTATAATGTTTTTGGCTTTTTTTTACTCTTGGCTGCTTATTTTCTCGGTCTCCATTTGAGAAGTGTTTTGTCGAGATTTGGAGGTGAGAAAGAAGAGAGGAGAGGAGAGGAGGAGAAAGGGAGAGAGTTTGGATCCTCTATGGTCAGTCCTGTGTGTTTAAATGTAGAGCGAGTCTATAAATAGGACCTACATAGATCTCTTTTTTTGTTTTTTGAAAAAAACTACATCTATTTCTGGGAGAACTCAACTTATCATTAGGGGTGTTCATCGGTTCGGATCAGTCCAAATCGAACTAAAATAGGCAAACCAAGTTTTATATTCGGTTTTTAAAAATTAAACCGAACTGAATCGAAATATAATCAAAACCGAATAAGAACCGAAGTGTTCGGTTGAACCGAAATAGGATATTAATCATACAAATAAATATTTTTTTGTTTGGTTCGATTTAAACCGAACCAAGCAATATACATTTTTGTCTTAATTTTTGAATTATTTTAAATGTTTGGTTCCGATGGGTGATGAGTTTAAAAATTTCGGTCTATTCGGTCTAACCAGTTTTACAATTTCTAAATCAAACTAACCGAACTATTAAACCGGTTTTAAAATCGATCCATTTAACCGGAAAAACCAAACTATATCGGTTCGTTTTAAAACCGATTAAACCGGACCCAATGAACACCCCTGCTTATCATATAGCCTACCACACTAAGTAGTACAGTATGTTGAGCCACGGTTAATCGGAAATATGAAAAAGAAGAGAGGAGAAATGAGGAAAGGGGGGAGAGTTTAGATCTTCTATGAAATTTCCTGCGTGTTTAATCTAAAGCGAGTCGATAGATGGGGCCTACACAGGTTTATTTGAGATCTTAGCTTGTTAGGTACATGATACACGAAGTGTTATACTTTGTTGAGCTACGGAGAGTTGGAAATCTAAGAAAGGAGCAAGGGAGGTGGATGGGATCTGTATCCTCCCAGGTACCTGATTCCAGCAAATTGAAACGGACTGTCTGGATTAATCTTATTTGGGTCAAACTCAATCCGGTACCTATGGTGACTGTAGGGATCTGTTTTGAGATTCGTGCCATATTAAAAGAACCATCCGATCATAATTTGCTTGAATCAGGTAACTTGAATTCTATACTAGAGTAGGTTCTGGTGAAGGTTAGCACTAGGGAGCATAGTGACAAATCAAAAGTTCGGATTCGGTTCGGCGAGGTCAAAAATTCGTGATTCGGGTATAATTCGGGAATAATTTGGTACAACAATGAAGCAAAAACAAAAAAAAACCATAAAAAAAAAAAATTTGAAAAAAAATTCAAATTTTTTTTTTTCGCGTTTTTTGCGTTTTTATCACAAATAAAAATTCGTCAACTCGCGTTTTATACACGTTTTATTCGCGAAAAAAACGTTTTATACCTTTTTTCTGCGTTTATTCGGAGTTTGATTCGGTTATGTCGAAAAAACGAATTATACGCGAACTATACGCGTATATATGCTGGGAAGTAATTATTTTTGGGTTGAGATTTTGAAAAGCACAGAAATTTAATGGATATTTCTGCGGCTATTGCTTCGGTGTCTTTTTTACATCCAGGTCCCCAATTAATGAAATATTCTGATATATATTAATTGGACCTATTAACGCCTACGTTCAGGGCTCAACAAAACACATTTGGAGTCTCTCTTTAATGGACATTTGCTGGGCTTAATCTTAAAAGATGGGCTTTTTTAGGCCCAACAAGGGTTTTAATTGCCTATTTTGTATATACCTCAAAAATCAATATATTATAGATTACCGTTGGACTTTGAAAACAAACGGGGGCTTATAAGCATATGCCATGATATACTTATATAAGTAGCATAGTCGGACTATGCATAGTGAGGCTAGGGTACTATGAATATATAGTGCATATTTTTTTTTATCTATTTAAAGATAATAAATAGGAAACTTCTATCTATAATCATTTAAAGTAATCATGTGAAGCCTTTAAACCTGACATTTAACTTATTAATTTTTTTTTTTGATGGTTAAAGCCCATAGGCACTTTAATTTTGTTTCTCAAGCCTTTATACTTTTGTTTACAACTCTTTAAAATAATCGTGTCAATCAAGTAAACCTGACATTTAACTTATTAATTATTTTTTTTACGGTAAAGCCCGTAGGCACTTCAAATTTTGTTTCTCAAGCCTTTAAGTGGTAAATATTTTAATGATTTAAACTGATTAGCAACAAGGTTTCCACTGTCATGCCCCTCAAGAAATTGGTACAAAATAGTAACAAATACTATTAATTACACAGCCCAGATGAAAGTATAATTTAACCATCAAGGTTTCCTCAATCATATGAAATACTAATTGCATCACAACATAATTAGATCAGCCGACCTTGTTGGAAGAGTAAACAGAGGAAGAAGGATTGACACAAATAATTCAACTTCACTTCTTAATTAATTCGATTACAACATGCTGAATTTATAGCCGTACAACAACTAAGTTTGGATCATCTCAGTTTAGCACCCCACTAACTTATTCTAAACTTAATACCCACTACCTATCCTGCTATTACAAACATTATGACTAATTATAGAACCCACTAACTCCACTACACGCTCCTTGATAGAACTCCAAATATAACGGACTAGTTTTTGGAACAACTCTCAACTGAACTCTAAATATGGAAAGCTTAATTTTGGATCAACTTTCAACACTCCCCCTTGATTCAAAATTGGTTACTCCAAGCTTCTTTCGCAAATTTTCAAATGTGCTTAGTGCCAACGCCTTGGTTAGAATATCTGCCTTCTGTTCTTCAGAACTTGTACGCTTGATTTCCATTGTTCCTGTTGCTGCCAATTCTTCTTGCAATGCTCGATGCCATGTTTCATTTCGTGCTGCTTCTTCTAAGGTTGTAGGCTCGTTTTCTTTGGTGTGCACTGCAACTATACCCTTGCCTTCTACTTGAATTAGCTTGTCATCACCAAGTTTAACTTTCAATTTGCATGATTCATCGAAATCTAAAAACAATTGCTTGAACCCTGATATATGGTTTGAGCAGCCGCTGTCAAGGAACCATATGCTGCTTGAGTCTATCTTTTCATCTATACTGCTGGCCATGAAAAGTGTGGGTTGAGTCTCCTTTTCTTTTGTGTAATTGGCTTGGCTTTCTTCTCTTTGTTTCTTGTAGCAATCTGCTTGATAATGCCCGTATTTGTTGCAGTAGTAACATTGAACTTCTCTCTTGAAATCGTCATGTACTTCTGCTGGTCTGCCTCGACCTCTTCCTCCTCTGCTGGAGTTTGTTCTTCCTCTGCTGGGATTGCCTCTGCCTCTGCTGGAATTATTTCTTCCTCTGCCTCGGCCTCTTGGGTAGCCATTAGATCTGCCTCTTGATGACTCCCCCTTCATGTAAAATGCCTTGTCGTCGCCTTTATCTTCAGCCTTTGACATCCTTGCTTCATGAGTCTGCAGTGACCCCATGAGTTCATCAAAGGTGTAGGTTGCTAGATCTTTGGACTCTTCGATTGCTGCTACCACATGATCAAACTTGGGTGTTAGGCTTCTCAACACCTTTGCCACCACCGTCTTCTCCTCCATGGTGTCTCCAAATGCTCGGATTTGATTGACCACCTCTTGTACTCTTGAAAGGAAAATTTGGACTGATTCTTCCTTGTTCATCTGCAATGTTTCAAAGTCCCTGCGTAGGCCTTGAAGTTTGATTGCCATGACTCGAGTACTCCCTTGAAATGCTGTTTTCAGGGTTATCCAAGCCTCCTTTGCGTTAGCGGCTGCTGCGATTTTCGAGAAGATGGTGTCATGCACTGCTTGTTGGATGAAAAACAATGCTCGTGCATCTCTCTTCTGATTCTCTTGTGGATTAGGATCTGGATCAGGAACTCCATTTGCTATCAAGTCCCATAGACCATGTGACTTGAACAAGGTTGACATCTTGATACTCCAAAACTCATAATTCTCGCCTTTGAACAGCGGAATTGCTGGTTGCATGACATTCACAATGGTGCTGCCGTTTTCTGCCATGAAAACGCCCCAAAGTTGATCGACTCGGCTCTGATACCACTTTGTTGGAAGAGTAAACAGAGGAAGAAGGATTGACACAAATAATTCAACTTCACTTCTTAATTAATTCGATTACAACATGCTGAATTTATAGCCGTACAACAACTAAGTTTGGATCATCTCAGTTTAGCACCCCACTAACTTATTCTAAACTTAATACCCACTACCTATCCTGCTATTACAAACATTATGACTAATTATAGAACCCACTAACTCCACTACACGCTCCTTGATAGAACTCCAAATATAACGGACTAGTTTTTGGAACAACTCTCAACTGAACTCTAAATATGGAAAGCTTAATTTTGGATCAACTTTCAACAGACCTGATGTCATGGAAATGTGCCCCATAAACCTATCCTAAATTGTCAAAAGCTAGGATTGAAACCCAACCACCCAGAAACAAAAGTCAATCTATAGGCCTGCATCCATACTTACTGGCAAACAACATTTTCTTTTAAATGAGAACAAACATGAACAAAATAGAACTAAACATATTACATTTATCCCTACTACTCTCTGTACTACTATAATTTTGACAAACCAAAGTACAATTATTATCTCCAAATTAAGAACAGCAACAAGCCCAGAGAAAGAAAACAAGCTTCTAGTGGATCTAGTGTATCTACATTACATTGTGACATCTCTTCTCTTCTGTTTAATTTTGGTTTCATTTGTTTTGTTTCCTGCTTCTAGTGGATCTACATTACATTGTGATATCTCTTCTGAAATAGCCTTATTTTCCTCCCTCTGTACTTCAGCATGGCTGCATTCTTTCCTTTTCTCCGATTCATCCATAGTTCCATACATGGCTCTTCTCCAATTTTCTCCAAAGATAACTCTGATTCAGCTGGATCTTCCCTATCTTCAAGCAACCAAACCGGCTCGCATTGCTCTGAACCCAGTGTATGGAATTGGCAAAAAGATGCCTGATAACTCTACTAAATCTCCCGGTGTAACCTGACAGAATGAAAATTGTAGGGTTTTTGAGCAACACAGATAACACAGACACAACGCTAATTTTGGAGGTGTAAGTCAATTTTCTATTTTTCTCTTTTGAACAGTAAATTACACAGATGAGTATATTTGGTCTACACAAATTACAAACAGGTCCAAATAAAACATGCAAATTAAAAGAAAGAACAATACTACAAATAAGTCCTTTTTAAATGAATTGGGATGCAACAAAAATATATCAAATGCATGTATTTTTAAGGAGAATAAACATGCATCAGTACCAATTTATCTTGATTTGTTCTTGTTTCACTTACTCTTTGTTTTGTGTATCAGTACCAATTTATCTTCATTTGTTCTAATTGTTTCACTTACTCTTTGTTTTGTGTATCAGTACCAATTTATCTTCATTTGTATCAGTAGCAATACAAATGCATGTAACAAGTATATGAAAGTCTTGAACAAAGGAAAAACATATTAAAATATAAAAAATACAGAAGGATACCAACCTTCCGAGTGACTTCCCCTCGAAAATGAACAGTCAGTGCATGGGGTATGTGCCCCTTTGGCACATGCTCGGCTAGCTCCTGTAATTTGGCCTGAAAAACATAAACAGCACAGTTTAACTACAATAGTTTTCCAGAAGAATAATAAATTAGTGAAATTAGAGAGAATTTTTGGAAGAAAATACCTCTTGGAATTTAAGAAATTTGGAGGTGCTCTGTTGCAGCATGAGATTTCCTTTCACCTTGTTAACTTTGCAATGGCTTGAGGGGCACTCAACGAGGGGCATGAAAACCCTAGCTGTCACTTCCTGTTCATTCAATTTTTTACATCAGTAATTTATCAATTGAATCATGTAGCCTATTACATCTCAAGGGACTAATAAGTACAACCGATTATCATATCAATAATCAGAATCTTGAAAAGGAACTAACAGTGGTACCATCTGGACCACTTCACCGGTACTGATCATGGCCTAACAGTATACTCAGAAGAACTGATCACTTAACCGGTACCATCTGGACCACTTCACCGGTACTGATCATGGCCTAACAGTATACTAAGAAGAAACATACTGTTCGCACATACTCTACATAAATTTGTATACACGGATCATACTAATTGGATATATGTTTAATATAAATGATATGATATAAGGGATCTAAAATTGGAAAGGCATCGGCGTGGCTCACCGTTATTTCGCTATCCAAAATTGAAAAGGTATCGGTTGAACTAGTTGGGGGCGCGGGATCCAGGAGGATGGCTTGGGGGGACTTGAATATAATTCTTTATTTTATCCTCACTGCTCTTTTGCAGATCTCAACCTTGACGCGTTTAATTAGTTGCTCTATCTACAAAACACAAACATGAAAGATAAATAAGCATTGTAGTACGGAAACTTAATTGTTATATATAGTGCATTAAATAAAAAAAAAACAAATGTTTGCTTTTAAGTTTCTAATTTTTTTTTTCTATTTTTCTTTGTCCTATATATATCTAGCGGTTTACTGAAACTATATACTTACATTAGATAACTCTAGATAATCACAAATTAAGTGATATATACACAGCAAATGAAAGAAAGCAAGTAATAATATTAAATAGTGCTAATAACACATTTTCGTCATAAAACAACATACATGCATCCCAACAACGGCTCAATGCCTTAATTGACTAGTTATGTGATGACATAAAATCCTCGGATTTTCTTCGTTATGGAAGAAAACACGTTGAGAACATAAAATCTGTAAAATTTGTACGATTTGTGAATGCAATATATGATGCATTCCAACAATATCATGCAAATTTGTATCATGTTAACTCAATCTGTTTTCGTATTTGAAAATAAATAATATGTCCATATTTATTTTATATAAAGACAGATAGTTATCAAGTAAGGTGCTTACTGCTTAGAATTCGTTACATTGATAATTAAAAACAAGAATTGCACAGGACTGGCTGTACTGGTATAGTACTAATTCGGTTGTATAGGTGCTATTTGTACTTATAAAATAATTAAATAGCTACTAACCTTGTGCTTATATTGGTGGTAAAGCTGAATGGTGTCTTCTTGTAAGTAGCAGAGAAAGACCCGTCTTCTGAATTGATAGTCACATTGGGAATGTGCTTAAATTTATTCCATTGGGAACCACTTTCTCCTTCCCTTGCAATCTTCAGCAGCAACTCCTCACTACAGTTGATTCTTAGCTTCTGTGGCATTGTCATTGCCAAGTAATCCGGAAGGGTTTCCATTTCAAAATCCAATAAAACCATCCGTTGTAAAGTTTTAAGGTTCTCCACAGCTTTTAGATTGGGGCATTGTTCAATTTCAATATATGAGATGCTGGGTAAATTTGAAATTCTCTCTAGGATTGGATTTCCCCCAACATGTATATCTTTGATAGATGGGAGGTTCTCTATGGTAATCAGATTGTCACTATTGTAAATATATAGGGACTCTAAGGAAGTAGCATGTTGCGAAAGACCATCCGGAAGAGATCTCAACTGGGGACAACGAAAAACTTCTAATTTCTTCAATTTGGGCATGGCTGGTTGTCTCTTATTCCACTCCCATTCTTTCCAATTGGTCATATCCAAGAAGTATAGTTGACTCAATTTAGGAAATGCCAACTTGGCAGCATAACTCGTATCTATTATATCTTTGCTTTGGTCATCGCCCAACATGAACTCTTCTCCCACACTCACGACTGAATGTACAAATTTCATTTGAAGGAAATCCAAATTGGGGAGTTGGCCTAACGGGGCCAGCTCCTCAAAGCAAGCACATCTATCAATATAAATAGATGTCAAGTTTGGAAAGGCAGCTCCCAAATTCAACCAATTGGGAAGACATCTACCAAAGTAATTTGCAATTACAATAGATTCTAGAGAAGGTGGAGGACAAAGCTCATTTAAAACATCCTCAGTTGTCATCTGTTTCTCGTTAGTTTGAGAAAGCTGTTCTTCCATGCTCAAGAGAGTGTAGCAAAGGATAAGATACTTCAACTGATTCTTGCTAGTAAGATTAGCTCCTTTTGCTATGTTCCTATCAGATACTTTCTCTAAGCCATCTAAACGAAGATGAGCTAGTTGTGATAGAGATTCTAACCCATCTAGGCTACTAAATCCCTCCATACTATTCTTGTGTGGCTTGAAGCCAAGTAGATTAGTGAGGTTTTCAAGATTATTTAATCCAGTTGGGATTGCCTCGACCTTTGTACCCATAAAAGACACCCCCCTCAGTTCTCGTAGACTAGTAATGCTTTGGGGGATGTGTGACAACTCAATGCAGTCTGTGCAATTCAACCATACTAAATTTTTCAGATTTTCTATGGCATTTGGAATAGTTCTTAACTTTGACCCTCTGACATCTAAGTATCTGAGATGGACAAGGCCAAACAAAGAATCTGGTAAGCTTGAGATATTGGACCCACATAGATCTAAAATGCGTAGCTTAGAAAATACTTTACACAGATCAGCAAGTGCAATTTCAGGTTTTATTCTGAAGTAATAATGTTCTCAACCCTTTTTCCTTTTTAATTACTTCAATGTTTACCTCATCTCCTTCTAATGATAACCGTCGTACTTTCACTGAACCATCAAACTTGGATAAAACTTGTCCCATCCCTAAGACATAGTTCTCATTTTTTCCCAATTGACGGGCGAAAGACCACAAAAGGTCATGCATTTTGCATACTGCCTGATTATTGTAAACGTTACAAACTTCCAAAAAATTTCGCAATACTAACTCTTTGTAATAGAAATGCCCCAACTCCCAAAAATCTCCCTTATCTTGCAAATAACCTTCTGCTAGCCATAAATAGATTAACTGTGTATCTAGAAAAAAAGAATCTTCACGAAAGAGGGAGATGGAGATAAAGCATCGCTTCAAAGGAGGTGGGAGGTCCTCGTAGCTCAAATAAAATGCACGATGGACATCTCCCGGTAGCCCATCCATGGACCACACATTACTGTGAAGAATTGCTAGCCAGTCGCCTCTCGTGTTGCCTTTTGTGCAAAGTATACCGCCTATGCTCTTTATGGCAAGAGGCAAACCATCACATTTTTTAACAATTTGCATTCCGATTTCTATGAGATCCTGAATCTCACTTTCAACCCCATTTGGTGCTACCTGCCAAATAATTATATACACATGAAGTTAGTAACTAATTTGTATTCACATTAGAAAATATAGATGTAGAAAGATTAAAATTTTACAGTAAATGAACAATCTAGTATAGTTACCCTTGAATATTGCATGTTATGCATTCGAAACTTTTAAATAATGCTATATCTGAATGTATTTCTTTCTCATCAAGCACATGTAAAATTATACACTTAATTAAACTAGATGCAGCCTGCTGCTTCAAACAACAAGAAGTCATTAACAAAATAGAGCAAATCTAAGTAGGTTGACACATCTAATGTTAATTCAAATTAGGACTAAATAGTAAAATACCATCATATATAGTTATGAGTGATACCTGTTTAATTAATAAGGACAAACCATCCATGTCAGATAACTTATCCACCCGATGTAATTTTCAAGTCCTCATTCCATTCGCGACTCTTTCATCTCGAGTTGTGACAAGTAATCTATTCCCATATGCTCCGCGACTCATGGGAGCACACAATAGATTGTCCCAGACCGTTCGGCTCTCCAGCCAAACATCATCAAGAACAAGAAGGAACTTTTTCTTCTGGATGGTCCTCTCGAGTAAAGGCACCAGCTCTGATCTTTCCTGTGCGGCACCATGCTCACCTCCTGCCTCCCGGATCACACACTTCAACACTTCTATCCCTTCCGTCCTTTGAAACGCATACCAAATTTTTAAATGGAATTCCTCCACAATTCTCGGATCATTAAAGATCATTTTGGCTAGAGTGGTCTTCCCTATCCCTCCCATCCCCAATAGTAGCAA
>JAJGRW010000413.1:2003186-2054725 GCA_025461045.1 Carex parvula | reverse complement strand
CGGAAAAGTCGCTGGACTAGAAGCTCCGAATAAAACCTGTTATCAAACAAAACAAAAACATAGGAAAATCAAACCGAAAAGTGTTTCAGGAGAAGTTTTTATAATGGATCTTCTCGGAATAATTAATTTATTAATCAGACTTGGTAAGAATTAATGACTGTCTATAAATATTTTATTAATCCAATTTTAGTTTGTTGTTTAAATTAAACTATAAAAAACTAGAATTGTTTCTTGACTTCGCTCCCCAAATAATAATATTTAATTACTTTAGTAGTAGATTTTCTTACAAACTTCGATCAGTAAATTTCATAATATGTTGAAATTTCAGAATACACAAATCATAGAATATGATGGTGTAAGCCTTATTTTTAATTTCAGATCATCATCGATCGATTTAGAAAATAAAATGAGTGTAATCTAATAAAAGTAGAAGTAATATATGTTTTACATGCTAACAAATTTTATGTATCATGTAACTTGTTGTTATTTGGACTATTCAGAAAATATTAGTCAACCAAGCAAATTAAAGTTATACACACACTATAATTTCTATGTTCCTTGCAATCAGTGTGAAACTGACAATAACTGTTCTTATTTGTATTAAATAATTTCTTTTTAAATATTATGCAAGCATAACAAGCCATACAATATATAGTTTTGCTTTCCTAAATCTGACTTTTACTTTTTATTTCAGGATATATCATACATCTAGAATAATTGCTTTCGCAAACACCTTATATATATATATATATATATATATTGGTGTATAATGAGAGAGCTGCAGCTAGTGCTGATGAGGAAGAGATAGTTGGAGAATGTGATTGTACTTAAGGGCATGGTCTTTCATTATGTATATATTTTGCCAAGATCTGGTTCTGTTGTCCTCATTCATATATAATTGCTGGATGGGTCCACCCCCCACTAAGCATGCAGATGTAATTGACAGGACCTTCACCAGCTCTCAACGAATTATATATTGAAGTTAACAACCTTCATGCATAAGGTATCTGAGAAGCTACTTTCTCAATAAATAAATAAAAAAAGAAAAATCAAACCTTCGAACTGTTTTCACGAGTGAGACGTTTATAATGGATCTTGTAGGAATAATTTATTGCAAGCCAAAAAATTTATAACCTGTTATCTCAATAATTAATTTTTGAAAAGTGAGACTTCATCAGGATTTTTTTTAGTACTTTGAGGACATCCAAGAAAAAAAATGAAAAAAAAAAGTCGGAAATTGTGCTTAAAGAATTTTAGTTAGCAAAACATAAATTTAGTATTTTGTTTAAATTAAACTATATAAAACTAGAATTTGTTCATGGGATTTGCTTCACAAAAAAATTCTCTAATACAGTTTAAATTTAAGTTATATAATAATATAATTTATATAAAAACGACTTTAATTAAGTCAAGTAAATTTCATAATATGTTGAAATTTCAGAATACACAAATTTGAGAAAATATTTTGATCTAAATAATAATGTTTATGAAGTTTATGCAGGACCAGCAAAAAGACAACTTAAATCTTAGAAAATATTTTGATCTAATCTAATTTAAATCCAACTTGATATGTATATTGATTTTTAAAGACACCTTAAATATTTCCGCTATCCAATAAAAATGATTTACTGCAATGCAACCAATAAAAAAATGCGAGCTTATATATCTATGCAAAATTTGATAATTGTATTTTTGCGTTTCAAAACTAATTCACCACAAAAAGATATCAATAAAACCAAGAAGTATGATTTAAAAAAAAAAAAAACTAGAAATATATCTAATATTAGACTTCTTTTGCTCAAATATATATGACAGTGCTACGGTGCTACGCGTATATAAGGCCCCTCCGTGCTATGGCTCACTTTTTGAGTTTTCAAAATCCTAACGGTCGATCCGAACCGTTCAACATGATATCCATATGAATATGTACGTGCAAACCAAATTTTACATTTTTTAGAATTTTTTTACTATTTATTAAGCCACTTTGAAAAAACACTAATTTGTACACAACAGTAAACTCTTCTGGACCATTGGATCAGCGATTTTCAAAGTGTTATCTCAACAATAATTTATTGCAAGTCAGAAAATTTATAACCTGTTATCTCAATAATTAATTTTTGAAAAGTGAGACTTTATCAGGATTTTTTTTAGTACTTTGAGGACATCCAAGAAGAAAAATGAAAAAGAAATATATGTCGGAAATTGTGCTTAAAGCATTTTAGTTAGCAAAACATAAATTATCTTATAGAATAATTTAATCAAACCTCACTTATAATGCAAAATTTAGTATTTTGTTTAAATTAAATTATATAAAACTAGAATTTGTTCATGGGATTTGCTTTCACAAGAAAATTATCTAATATAGTGTAAATTTAAGTTATATAATAATAATTTCTATAAAACGATTTTAATTAAGTCAAGTAAATTTCATAATATGTTGAAATTTCAGAATACACAAATCTGAGAAAATATTTTGATCTAAATAATAATGTTTACGAAGTTTATGCAGGACCAGCAAAAAGACAACTTAAATCTTAGAAAATATTTTGATCTAATCTAATTTAAATCCAACTTGATATGTATAGTGATGTTTAAAGACGCCTTAAATATTTCTGGTATCCTATAAAAATGATTTACTGCAATACAACCAATAAATAAATGCGAGCTTATATATCTATGCAAAATTTGATAATTTTATTTTTGCGTTTCAAAACTAATTCATCACAAAAAGATATCAATAAAACCAAGAAGTATGATTTGAAAAAAAAAAACTAGAAATATATCTAATATTAGACTTCTTTTGCTCAAATATATATATATATATATATATAGAGAGAGAGAGAGAGTGGCTAAGGTCAAAGTGGTATGACCAAGGCCTTGGTGCTACCAATTAGTTTTTGCAATTTTAAAGTTCAAATAGTCGATTCAAACCATTAGATGTTCAATCTATATTAAAATATGCTTGGAGATCAAATTTTTCATTTTTTGGAATTTTTTTACTATTTTTTAAGCCACTTTGAAAATTGCAGATCCGGGTGAACAGTAAAAACAGTGCAACCAAATTCTGGACCATGTGATCAGCAATTTTCAAAGTGGCTTAAAAAATAGTAAAAAAATTCTAAAAAATGTAAAATTTGGTCTCCAAGCAGATTTTAATATAGAGATCACATCTAACGGTTTAGATCGACCTTTTGGACTTTGAAAATCCAAAAACGACTTGGTAACACCAAAGGCCTTGGTCATACCACTTTGATCTTAGCCACTCTCTCTCTCTCTATATATATATATATATATCGAAATGTTAATACAGTTAACATATATGATCTATGTTCTACTAATATATATGTTATTGCAATCAATAAATAATAGATGGGCCTATATTTAACATTTGTCCTTGTTGACAGGACATGTCTGTACTCGACTTTGTATCAAGAAGACTTGAGAGTCAACACCCAATAGGAGAGGAGGGTAGTTCAACATTATTGCAAAGGGAGAATTATTGGTGTCGGCATGCTCTCCGTATAGGTTTATGGGTACGTAGAACTTGGGAACCGGATCCGATGCTTTTCTCATAATTACAAATAAATGTGGCACCATTCCAACTGAGCGATTGAAAGAGAGAGATAAAGAGAGGAGAGAGGACTCGGTTTTTCTCTAAGAAAAGCAGCCGATTCGGTTCCGTATAACTTGGGTGTTGTTAATCTCACCAATATTTTGGTGAGCTTTTTGTCTACTTCAAATTATATGGAATTAACTTGAAATGGAGAATTCAAACTCTTTGAAACCAATATACTTGATGAGTAATGCGTTTATATGTCAAATTTATCAACTATCGAATTAATTTAGTATAAAATCAAGCGGTAACAAAAGAAATTATAAGTTAATTTTTAAAATGTTCCTTATCTATCATTTTTTTACCGCTTGACTTTATATGAAATTAATTTTAAAATATATAAATTTGAGATGCAAATGCATCATTTTTGAAGTAAATCAGTTTCAACAGTTTGAATCCGTCATTTAAAGTTAAGCTTACTAAAGAGCTTGATGATGAGCTTATGAACATCCTAGTCCTACTCCACTACTTGAGGTTTATATTTACCATTTTTGAAAAAAAGGATAAACTATTTAACTATTTTTTTTTTTTTCAAATTTACCAAATTCGCAGGTTAAACCTGTGAAACCAGTAGGTTGGTTCCGCAGGTTTAGTCAGCGGGACTATTATGACATTTAATGCATGCAGGAATTATAGAGAGTGGTTCCGCAGACTAAAACCTGCCAATCCAACCTGCCAGTTTAGCATGTTTAACGTGCGAACCTGATAAATTTTGAATTAAAAAAAAAACTGGTTAATTGGTTTCTTTCTTTTAGAACATCGTAAAAAAAAAAAAAAAAGTCGCCACTTGTAAGGATGAAGAAGGTAGTGGCGCATTTCATCGAACATATCTGGTGTGTTTAAGGGCTGACTTGCTAGAGCAAAATTCATCTTAGGATTGAGGTCCAGTAGTCTACAAGCCCGTGTGAAGCCCAACGAATTCAGCCCATCTAATATTATGGGTGTACGTAGTATCTTACTTTTAGAATTTGAACACTCCTAGGCCATTGCTCCGATTTAAAAATTTGAAACTGACACAACGTATGGCTAATTTGGTTATATATCATAGTTTAGATCTAAATTAAGATACTTCTAGGGGACGCAATGCCTGGTTTAATGTGTCTACGATAACAGGTACCGTCAATAAAATTATCACAATTTGTTGGAGATTAAGGATTATGGACCTTAATATATAGAGCCCAGACAAAATTCCACTGTGAATCGTAGAGAGTAACAGACACAAAGGGCTTCTGGGAAGACACAGATGGAACAGAGCTGCTTGTTCTGAATCAGCTCAATGAAAGATCAGAGGCTTATACAAGAAACAAGAATCTTAGTACTCTCCTTAGCAATGCTATAAGCGACATACCATGCATGTTGAAAGAAAATAAAAATTAGGAAAAAAACAGCAGCATAATATTTTGATATATATATATGAAACACTAATATTAATCTTACTGGTAGTACATTTCTTATTCAAAAATTAACTAGGTGTTTAAGCCTAACTGCCTAACTAAATTCAACATCTAATCAACGACATCCACATTTATACTTATTTACATATTAAAGCCACGTACGGTACAAATGTTAAAAAAAAAATTTGGATCAGTTACATATTAATTATCTACTCCATTTCTGGTCAGCAAAAGCTTTCTCTTCACCACACATTTCCAACAAATGAAAACTTGGATGAACTCTTGCCACAAGGGTTTATAGAGAGAACAAAGGATAGATGTTGGTATGGCCCAGATGGGTCACACAAACTGAGATCCTGGCTGCTATATGGAGAGCATGCAAAGCTTGAATGCATTTGTCATGGTTAAAGAAATGGGTGTTCATTGGATCTCAAATCGGATGTAAAGAAGACCGATTTGAGACAGCTGGTGAACTCGAGAGAACCGTTCGATATCTGATGGAAGGTTCTTATGCAGGGAAGATAGTCAGAGATAAACTGGAGAGGTGAAAGGGAAATAATGACTAGTATATATATATTTAATAGTGGCTTGTCAAGATTGAAGTGTACACAGATTAGTCCACTGTTCTCCATTTCAAACTAAATGGAAGCATCTTTTTTATTTATTTATTCTAATTAAACAGAAGCCTTCACTGAAGGAGAGCATCTTGATTCCTAACGAAGTACCTGGCTACTTAATTAGCTGCTATCTATATTTAATTAGATATTTGTACTAACAAGTCGTAAACTTTAATTGTTGAAAGGAAAATGTAGGTTATACAACTCAATTGTCATTTTCATCTTTCCAATTTAGATAATGTATAAAATCAATTATAAATACGAGATTAAGGAAATAATTGGTACATTTGGTTGGATACACGAAATTAGGATCATGTCAAGACAAAAGGGAACAAAACATTAAAAAAAACGAAGTCAACTGCCAACTAAGAATGATGGAAAAATCATTCTCAAAAAAAGATTTCAGTACCAAAAGATGCATTCGAGAAATTAATTAAATTTATGAGTACAACTAGCTAGTGTGTTCTTAAGCTCACTAAAGGATTGGCAAGCTTAACTCTAAAATTTATCGAAATGACGTTAAAAGACGAATCCAAACCATTAAAACCGATCTTCTTCACGAGTGACGCAATTACATGTTAAATTTATAAATTTTTGAATTAATTTAGTGTAAAGTCAATTGATCAAATAAAGAAGGTTTATATAAGTTCATTTAAAATACGTTCATTTTTCATCGTTTTTTTTACCGCTAGACTTTATACTAAGTTAATTAAAAAAATTTATTAATTTGATATGTAAATGCATTACTTGTGAAGTAGATCAGTTTCAACGTTTGAATGGATTCGTCATTTTCAGTTAATCCGATGAATTTTACAGTCAAACTCACCAATTAAAGAACTTAGTGAGCTTGAGAACAACTTAGTTCTACTCTAAATTTATTCTTTCAATTAAACTAAACATAAGTTTGACCATGGCAATTACCACAATATATGATGAGAAAGTGATATGAATTTGGTAATTTATATATTCTAAGTATTTATTTCGCTATTTTTTTTCTACAATTTTCTTTCCATTTGAAGATGTCAGCTTGACAATTGTTTTTAATATATCTTTTTAATTTTACTGATGTACATGTTCTTAGTTTTTCTTTATTTAAAATATTGGGGGAAGAGAGAGAGATTATTGGCGAAAGTGTATGTAAGCTCTATTTCTTTGTGATCCACTGCTTCAAGTCTATAGAGCTCGCGGTACAGAATATCTCATGCATTGACGCAAGCGCTGATGTTATTTGTAATGTATTTGCATTATATTTATGGGAATTAGTTAATTAAGTAATTGCATAAAGAAAGAGATTAATTAAGTAATTACATAATCAAATCTTTGACTCCTTATCTTCCTAAACACTTAATGGATATATTATGTTTCTGCACAGCCCGTTGATTTGCTATTATCAAGGTTGGCCCAAGTATCTTCTGGAATGTGGCCCAATGGGCCTGTAATCTTACCCCCATTTGTACATGTTTCGCTTGTCGGACCTTGAATTTTGTTACTTTATATAAAAAAAAAAGAATAGATAAATATACAGTCTGAGATTCGAGTAAATCAATTAAATTCTGAGTAAAAATGAATAAACGAAAAAGCATTTAGGTCTGTCCTATGAAACTTTTTTTATCAATAATCCTGGTAAAGTCATTGTTATAGTTGATATGTATGTAACGACAGAAAATAACCATTTATTTACTTCTTGTTAGTTAACTTTGTAGTTAATAAATGCTACGTGTTTTAACCTAAAATTAAAAAAATTAATAACTGAATAAAACCCACCATTTTTCTTCTTCTGAAAAATGTTTGTCAACTATGGTACTATGCATAGCCCGGATTGGCCCGTACTATGGATTAATATTTTGTTTTCAAAGTTCAAATAGTCGATTTGAACCATTCAACATGATCTCCATATATAAAAATGTACTTCTAGACTAAATTTTACATTTTTTACAATTTTTTTACAATTTTTTAGATAGGTAAAAATTCACTACTTTTTAATGGTCTAGAATGAAATTTTAGATCTAGTGATTTCCTACCTTTCTAAAAATAGTAAAATAATTGTAAATAATGTAAAATTTGATTTCCAATTATATTTTCATATGGAATCCATGTTGAATGGTTTAAATTTTGGACTTTGAAAATAGAGATATTGATCCATAGTACGGACCAATCTGCGCTATGCATAGTACCATAGCCTCACTCCACTAGGGAATTCTTTGTTGCGGGTAATTTGCATAAATTATTATAAGTGGTTATATACTAATATTGGTTTAAAATGTGAAACATCCATGTTTATTTCTGCGTGTTTTATTTGTTTCTTTTTTTTGAAAGCTTAGTAGAGACTACCAAGATTGAACTAATAAGAGTGTTTACAACCACAATTCCTACATTATTACATCAATTGCTATGGTATAGTATCGCGTGTTTTATTTGTTAAACAAGGTAATTGTGGTTGGGGTAGTTCTTGCAACCGAGCATGTCGGCAATCCTCTACCTGACAGCTGTTGTGTGCTGTTTTGAGCATATGTCACTCGGTCTTTGGTAGTATTTTAGCGGGAATTTTGAGAAGCATGCCTCCGAGCAAAAAATAAAAATAAAAAAAGGACTAAAATGTAAAATGTTAGTTGGAGAATAAGAGTATAAAGGAAAAGAACACTTGCCATTTTTCTACTGTGTTATTCACTATGATGCTCTTTTTTTCTTCCTTTATCAGTTGTAAACTAGCAATAACAGTTGATCTATTTTTAATTGATAAAGTAGAAAAACGGCTCCCTAATTGGAAGGGCCAACTTTTATCACTAGGAGGAAGACTTACTTTAATTAATTCTGTATTGTCTACTATTCCTTTATATGCTCTCTCATTATATAGAGTTCCAAAAACGATACTTAGAAGACTAAACTCCATTAGAAATAGATTTTTATGGCAAGGTACTAATTCCACAAGGAAAAAATACACTTTAGTTAAATGGTCGGTTACTTGTATGGCCAAATGTAATGGTGGTTTAGGAGTATTAAACTTGCAGGAAATGAATATTTCTTTTCTCTTAAAATGGTGGTGGAAATTCCACAACCCTCACTATTACGCCTTGTGAAAAACAGTGATTTTACACAAATATTACATAGCTAATCCATTACCTCACTCCCCTATTTGGCAAAGTATCATGACTCTAGATGCTTTAGGTAAAATAAGTGTAGAATATGAACCCAGTCATCAGTCTCAATTAGAATTTTGGCATGTTATTTGGTTTGCTAATTGTTCATTAGCATCTCGCTACCCACACCTCTATGAGATTTGTACCACTCCTCAAATTACAATAGCTGACGCAATACACATGGCTTCGATCATATAGCTTGGAGATGGGAACCCTCTAGAAAATTTACGATTAAATCCATATACAACATCCTTAATTTTAGAGGTATTAAGGCTAATCAATTTGCTATTCTTTGGGAATTACCAATCCCGCCCAAGATTCGCATTTTTATGTGGTTGGTTCTTAATAATAGAATACTTACTAAGAAGAATCTAAGGAAAAGGGGATGGGATGGTGACCTTACGTGTCACTTTTGCACATTTCCGGAAGATACTAACCATCTTTTTCTTCTATGCCCTCAAGCTCAGCAGATCTGGTTCTGGTTAGGCGATAGCCATATCTACTTCAAAAATTGGTTCTCCTGTCTTGACATTTTTGATTTTGCTAGTCAATTTACCACCGTGCAACAGATTGGGTTTTTAATAATATTTAGTGCTGTTTGTTGGACTATTTGGAAACAAAGAAATGCCATGTGTTTTCAATCTCATACGGGGAAAAGTGTACGGACTCTCATCTTGCTAATCATTTCGTTATTTGAATATTGGACAGGGCATATGGACAAAAAACTTAAAGGGGCTGCCGAAAGATGGCTTCCAGTTGAGCTCAATGCCATCCCATTGCGAGTTTGGGATCCGGATGACTCTCAGCTGGTGGTGTACCAAGGAGATGGAGGTTCGGACTTGCAGCTGATGAGGGGTGTTGGCTCTCCAGTTTCTTGAATAAAATGAAGACAAGTTTTTTTCGTTATTTCGATCCGAGTTTAGGATCTTTACGTTACCTTAGCCCTTTCATACGTGGCTTAGTTTTAGTTTGTCGGTTTTCATTAACTGTGATATGGTGGATTCTCAAACGCCGAGTTTTTGTGTTTTGCTCGGCGTTAGGGACTTATCTCTTACATTAGTCTTCTGCTCATATTTTCTGTTTTTTGATGTAAGTTAACTTGATTTCATCCATAAATGAAATGGGCCTCTGTGCCTTTTATCAAAAAAAAAAAATAACAGTTGATCTGAAAATAATATTGTAATGTGTTAGGCTTCAAGATAAAAATTTTGCTGTTATTTTTTTTTCCTCTCATTTCAGGTTGAAATCTGTCTGATCTGTAATAAAAAAATTTGGTCAGTGTGGGCAGGTGTAAGACTCAATTTGTCAGATCCAATCGGATTCGATAAGCCGTCTTCTTAATACTGGTTAATTTTTTCCAAAAGAACCAGTCATTGCACAGAGGCAACCATCATTTAATTATGATTGTCACCTTTTAGATTTTAATATATCAAGCATCTAATCTAGAAAGACTTAGAATTGATACAAACATTATTTCTGCCAAACCAAACTTCCTAGAGTTTCAGCCATTACTATTACAACTTGAAGTGATGCTAACAAGCTAAATCAATCTAATTATAAACAGAAATTTCATCTATTCTCAAAATCTAATTTACCAATTTCATCCAGAAGTTGTTGCAAATTAATAAGCATATGAGGTCCCTCCTTTCTCCACTGCCTTCCTAAATTCTCTTTTCACCTCTTCTGTTTTTGCCCAGACACTCTTCCCTTCATCACAACCATCCATCAGACATTGAACGGTTCACACGAGTTCATCATGAGTCACACAATTGTTCTTTCTTACATCCAATTTAGTTACAATGCAATACCCATTTCTTGAACCATAACAAATGTATTCAAACTCTGCTCTTGCATAAAGTGCCCAAGGTATCATTGGTACACCATACCAAAGGATTTCTAGAATGGAGTTCCAGCCACAATGCGCCATAAATCCTCCCAGTGAAGGGTGGGTCAGGATCTCTGTTTGTGGGACCGAACTCTGTCACACCAATCCCTTACCCTTCGTTCTCTCTATAAAGCCTTCTGGTAATAGCTCATCCAAGTTTGCATTTGTTGTGAAGCCGTCAAAAATACACAAATTATTAATATGAAAATAATGTCACTCTGAGAAAAATCTATTTGTATCCTCACAGAAAATAATTTTTTTTTTATCTATTTAAAGATAGATAAATAGGAAACTTCTGTCTATAATCCTTTAAAGTAATCATGTGAAGCCTTTAAACCTGACATTTAACTTGTCAAATTTTTTTTTTTTTTATGGTTAAAGCCCATAGGCACTTTAAATTTTGTTTCTCAAGCCTTTATACTTTTGTTTACAATTCTTTAAAGTAATCGTGTCAATCATTTAAACCTGACATTTAACTTATTAATTATTTTTTTTACAGTAAAAGCCCATAGGCACTTCAAATTTTGTTTCTCAAGCCTTTAAGTGGTAAATATTTTAATGATTTAAACTGATTAGCAACAAGGTTTCCACTGTCATGCCCCTCAAGAAATTGGTGCAAAATAGTAACAAATACTATTACACAGCCCAGTGAAAGTATAATTTAACCATCAAGGTTTCCTCAATCATATGAAATACTAATTGCATCACAACATAATTAGATCAGCCGACCTGATGTCATGGAAATGAGCCCCATAAACCTATCCTAAAAGGTCAAAAGCTAGGATTGAAACCCAACCACCCAGAAAAAAAGTCAATTTATAGGCCTGCATCCATACTTACTGGCAAACAACATTTTCTTTTAAATGAGAACAAACATGAAAACAAAATAGAACTAAACATATCACATCTATCCCTACTACTCTCTGTACTTCACTATAATTTGACAAACCAAAGTACAATTATTATCTCCAAATTAAGAACAGCAACAAGCCCAGAGAAAGAAAACAAGCTTCTAGTGGATCTAGTGTATCTACATTACATTGTGATATCTCTTCTGTTTTGTTTAATTTTGGTTTCATTTGTTTTGTTTCCTGCTTCTAGTGGATCTACATTACATTGTGATATCTCTTCTGAAATAGCCTTATTTTCCTCCCTCTGTACTTCAGCATGGCTGCATTCTTTCCTTTTCTCCGATTCATCCATAGTTCCATACATGGGTCTTCTCCAATTTTCTCCAAAGATAACTCTGATTCAGCTGGATCTTCCCTATCTTCAAGCAACCAAACCGGCTCGCATTGCTCTGAACCCAGTGTATGGAATTGGCAGAAAGATAACTGATAACTCTACTAAATCTCCCGGTGTAACCTGACAGAATGAAAATTGTAGGGTTTTTGAGCAACACATATGTTGAATATTGATACAAAATTAGAGTTTGAATATTCCAGATTTAGAGATCTGGATGCAACATGTTGTGTTCTATTTTTAGGCATGTAGTTGAGTTAGTGGGGTATATAATTAGTCATGTAGGTCCTGTTTGTAATAGCTGGATATGTGGGGTATAATTCTAATTTGGGGACTACTTGTAATAGGAGGATAGTTAGTGGGGTACTAAATTTAGATGTTTCAGATTTAGTGTTTTTGTTTAGCTATAAATTCAGATGTACTTTGTATCCGAATTAAGGAAGCAATAGAGAAGTTAATTTCAGCAGCAAATTTATTCTCCCTATTGTTGTATCCTTCCGAAATTTCCAACAAATTGGTATCAGAGCAAGTCGATCCTAGAGCGTTTTCATGGCAGAAAACTGCAGCACCATGGTGAATGTCACACAACCAGCAATACCTCTCTTCAAAGGCGAAAACTATGCTTTTTGGAGCATCAAGATGACGACCTTGTTCAAGTCTCATGGCCTATGGGACTTGATAGCAAATGGAGTTCCCAATCCAGATCCCAATCCGCAAGAAAATCAGAAGAAAGATGCACGAGCGTTGTTCTTCATCCAACAAGCAGTGCACGACACAATTTTCTCGAAAATTGCAGCAGCCACCAACGCAAAGGAGGCATGGACAACCCTGAAAACAGCATTTCAAGGGAGTACTCGAGTCATGGCAATCAAACTTCAAGGCCTACGTAGGGACTTTGAAACATTGCAGATGAACAAGGAGGAATCCGTGCAAATTTTCCTCTCACGAGTACAAGAGGTGGTCAACCAAATTCGAGCATTTGGAGACACCATGGAAGAGAAGACGGTGGTGGGGAAGGTGTTAAGGAGTCTACCACCGAAATTTGATCACGTTGTGGCAGCAATTGAAGAATCAAAGGATCTCGCAACGTACACCTTTGATGAACTCATGGGATCATTGCAGACCCATGAATCAAGGCTGTCCAGATCAGAAGAAAGTGGTGTTGAAAAGGTCTTTTACACGAAGGGGGAGTCAACCCGAGGTAGAACCACGAGCAGTAAGTTTCCACCTCAATTCCAGCAAAGGTATCAACAGAATCAGCAACAATTCCAGCAGTTCCAGCAGTCCAACAGATTGCAAAGGAAAGATGTACAGTGCTATTATTGCAATAGGTTCGGGCACTACCAATCCAAGTGCTACAAGAAGCAAAGGGAGGAGAATCAAGCAAGCTATGCTGTAGAAGAAAATGAGCAACCGTCACTCTTCATGGCATACACCGAAAGCAAGATTGACGCAAGTAGCAAGGGCACAGTAGGAGTGCACATAAAAGAAAATGGTGGCAGCAGTCCAGAAAGTGGCAAAATCACGGTGAGTAGAAATTTTTTGTTTGATGAAAAAGCCATCAAGGTGGAGAATGTAGGGCTCATTCGTCAGAGGCCGTTGAAGCTGGTGTACAACCATGATATACGGCTGGCTCAGATGTCAGAAAAATATAGTTTCAAGGTGTTGAGAGATATTGTGACGAAGAGGTTTCCTTCATTAAAATCTGTGCTGATCAAGTACAAGGATTCTGATGGGGATCTGGTTACCATTACTGATACACAAGTGCTGAGGATGGCAGAATCATGTTTCGACCAGCATGTACAGATGGAGGTAGAGAAAGAAGAAAAGGGACTTTCCTTGATGAGACTACATATTGTAGAAGTCAATCCTGAGCAAGAGCCAACAATCACAGAGGAGGAAACTGAAGTTCTTGTTTCCACCACAAACTTAAATGAAGTAACCAAAGAGGCCACAGCTGGAGCAGATGTTAACATGCAGGATTCGAAATCTAAAGCAGAATCTGATGAGAAGCATGTGCAGATGGAAACCGAGACCAAGGTGGAGTCTAAGAAGAAAGTAAAGAACACCAATGTGTCAGTGCAAGAAATGGTATATGGTGCATTGCCAACTGAGGAGGCAAAGACAAGAAAGAAGGAGAAAGAAAAGGAGAAGCAATTGAAGAAGATGCTAGAGGGCAAGCTTCTAATTGGGAAACAAAAGGAGCAGAAAAAATTGGAAGCTATGAGACAGCAGTGTACAAATTCTGGTACAACTGAGGTTAAAGAGAGGCTGAAATATGAGACAAAGAAGCAAAAGCCCAAGGTGGTTGAAAAGGAGGTCATAGAGGAGGTCATGAAGGCTGATAATGATGTGGAAGAATCCATGGTGGATGACGAATCAACTGAGTCACAATCTCAGGTAGTTGATATCAAAGAGGCTAAGGAGCAGATAGAAGAGGTGAAACCGACATCGGAGGATGACAATTGGGATACGAAGATCTGGAATGATGACTCAGAGGAAGAAGATGATGTTGAAGCTTGGAGTTGGCAATTTTGTATCAAGGGGGAGTGTTGAATATTGATACAAAATTAGAGTTTGAATATTCCAGATTTAGAGATCTGGATGCAACATGTTGTGTTCTATTTTTAGGCATGTAGTTGAGTTAGTGGGGTATATAATTAGTCATGTAGGTCCTGTTTGTAATAGCTGGATACGTGGGGTATAATTCTAATTTGGGGACTACTTGTAATAGGAGGATAGTTAGTGGGGTACTAAATTTAGATGTTTCAGATTTAGTGTTTTTGTTTAGCTATAAATTCAGATGTACTTTGTATCCGAATTAAGGAAGCAATAGAGAAGTTAATTTCAGCAGCAAATTTATTCTCCCTATTGTTGTATCCTTCCGAAATTTCCAACAACATATAACACAGACACAACGCTAATTTTGGAGGCGTAAGTCAGTTTTCTATTTTTCTCTTTTGAACAGTAAATTACACAGATGAGTTTATTTGGTCTACACAAATTACAAACAGGTCCAAATAAAACATGCAAATTAAAAGAAAGAACAATACTACAAATAAGTCCTTTTTAAATGAATTGGGACGCAAAAAAAATATATCAAATGCATGTATTTTTCAGGAGAATAAACATGCATCAGTACCAATTTATCTTGATTTGTTCTTGTTTCACTTACTCTTTGTTTTGTGTATCAGTACCAATTTATCTTCATTTGTTCTTGTTTCACTTACTCTTTGTTTTGTGTATCAGTACCAATTTATCATCATTTGTATCAGTAGCAATACAAATGCATGTAACAAGTATATGAAAGTCTTGAACAGAGGAAAAACATATTAAAATATAAAAAATACAGAAGGATACCAACCTTCCAAGTGACTTCCCCTCGAAAATGAACAGTCAGTGCATGGGGTATGTGCCCCTTTGGCACATGCTCAGCTAGCTCCTGTAATTTGGCCTGAAAAACATAACAGCACAGTTTAACTACAATAGTTTTCCAGAAGAATAATAAATTAGTGAAATTAGAGAGAATTTTTGGAAGAAAATACCTCTTGGAATTTAAGAAATTTGGAGGTGCGCTGTTGCAGCATGAGATTTCCTTTCACCTTGTTAACTTTGCAATGGCTTGAGGGGCACTCAACCAGGGGCATGAAAACCCTAGCTGTCACTTCCTGTTCACATTTTTTACATTAGTAATTTACCAATTGAATCATGTAGCCTATTACATCTCAAGGCACTAATAAGTACAACCGATTATCATATCAATAATCAGAATCTTGAAAAGGAACTAACAGTGGTACCATCTGGACCACTTCACCGGTACTGATCATGGCCTAACAGTATACTAAGAAGAAACATACTGTTCGCACATACTCTACATAAATTTGTATACACGGATCATACTAATTAATTGGATATATGTTTAATATAAATGATATGATATAATAAATTAAGGGATCTAAAATTGGAAAGGCATCGGCGTGGCTCACCTTTATTTCGCGATCCAAAATTGAAAGGTATCGGTTGAACTAGTTGGGGGCGCGGGATCCGGGAGGATGGCTTGGGGGGGACTTGAACATAATTCTTTATTTTCTCACTGCTCTTTTGCAGATCTCAACCTTGATGCGTTTAATTAGTTGCTCTATCTACAAAACACAAACATGAAAGATAAATAAGCATTGTAGTACGGAAACTTAATTGTTATATATAGTGCATTAAATAAAAAAAAAACAAATGCTTGCTTTTAAGTTTCTAATTTTTTTTTTTCTATTTTTCTTTGTCCTATATTTCTAACGGTTTACTGAAACTATATACTTACATTAGATAACTCTACATAATCACAAATTAAGTGATATATATACCGCAAATGAAAGAAAGCAAGTAATAATATTAAATAGTGCTAATAACACATTTTCGTCATAAAACAACATACATGCATCCCAACAACGGCTCAATGCCTTAATTGACTAGTTATGTGATGAAATAAAATCCTCGGATTTTCTTCGTTATGGAAGAAAACACGTTGAACATAAAATCTGTAAAATTTGTACGATTTGTGAATGCAATATATGATGCATTCCAACAATATCATGCAAATTTGTATCATGTTAACTCAATCTGTTTTCGTATTTGAAAATAAATAATATGTCCATATTTATTTTATATAAAGACAGATAGTTATCAAGTAAGGTGCTTACTGCTTAGAAAGACCATACTCTCGGTTTTGTTGAACATTTATCAATTCGTTACATTGATAATTAAAAACAAGAATTGCACAGGACTGGCTGTACTGGTATAGTGTAATTGTTACAAACTTCCACAAAATTTCGCAATACTAACTCTTTGTAATAGAAATACCCCAACTCCCAAAAATCTCCCTTATCTTGCAAATAACCTTCTGCTATCCATAAATAGATTAAATTTCGAATGTGAAAGATTGTATCTTCACGAAAGAGGGAGAAGGAGATAAAGCATCGCTTCAAAGGGGGTGGGAGGTCCTCGTAGCTCAAATAGAATGCACGATGGACATCTCCCGGTAGCCCATCCATGGACCACACATTGCTGTGAAGAATTGCTAGCCAGTCGCCTCTCGTGTTGCCTTTTGTGCAAAGTATACCGCCTATGCTCTTTATGGCAAGAGGCAAACCATCACATTTTTTAACAATTTGCATTTCGATTTCTATGAGATCCTGAATCTCACTTTCAACCCCATTGGGGGCTACCTGCCAAATAATTATATACACATGAAGTTAGTAACTAATTTGTATTCACATTAGAAAATATAGATGTAGAAAGATTAAAATTTTACAGTAAATGAACAATCTAGTATAGTTACCCGTGAATATTGCATGTTATGCATTCGAAACTTTTAAATAATGCTATATCTGACTGTATTTCTTTCTCATCAAGCACATGTAAAATTATACACTTAATTAAACTAGATGCAGCTTGCTGCTTCAAACAACAAGAAGTCATTAACAAAATAGAGCAAATCTAAGTAGGTTGACACATCTAATGTTAATTCAAATTAGGACTAAATAGTAAAATACCATCATATATAGTTATGAGTGATACCTGTTTAATTAATAAGGACAAACCATCCATGTCAGATAACTTATCCACCCGATGTAATTTTGATGTCCTCATTCCATTCGAGACTCTTTCATCTCGAGTTGTGACAAGTAATCTACTCCCATATGCTCCGCGACTCATGGGAGCACACAATAGGTCGTCCCAAACCATTCGGCTCTCTATCCAAACATCATCGAGAACAAGAAGGAACTTTTTATTCTGGATGATCCTCTCAAGTAAAGGCACTAGCTCTGATCTTTCTTGGGCGGCACCGGGATCACCTCCTGCCTCCCGAATCACACACTTCAACACTTCTATTCCTTTCACCTCCTTTGAGATGCATACCCAAATTTTTAACTGGAATTCCTCAACAATTATCGGATCATTAAAGATCATTTTGGCTAGTGTGGTCTTCCCTATCCCTCCCATCCCCAGAATAGTAGCAACAGGAAGGAGTTCTCTCGTCTCTTCTTGGGTCAGCCAGTTCACTAGTAGCTCAGTATCGTTTTCAATATTTTCTCCCACAATACCAGCTAGCAAAACCGAGGGATCAGTCTTGCGGCTGATGATCGAGTCCACTCGGCTAACTTGATTGGAAGGACCGTCAAAGATTTGTGATTTGACCAAACCCAGATCATCCTTACTTTTGGCAATCTCCTCTAGCCTGAAATTGATATCCTTTATTTTGGAACCAATCTCATGAGCAAACAACGGGTTATGAAAGCAAGACAACAAAGGGAAACCACAAGGAGCATTTGAAGAGTAATGAGAACTGGAGCCAGCAGCAAGGCGCTCCTTTGCCTTGATATGACAGAGGTCAATGATGTCATCAGCATCATACATGACATCATTGAGCTGCATGATCCAGCGCTCTATGGCATTGCCCTTGCTTTGCTTCCTCTCGGCATCAGCCAGAACACATTGGATGTCACAAACGGTCTTGCCGAGCTTCTCGATCTGGCCAGGGATGCCCAGCAGCATGCCGACCTCATCCTGGACCATTTGCATGACTAGTTTGCTAAATGTGGACAAAAAGGCATTGAGTATCATTGCGATCTTTGTTTCGAATGAGAGCTGCTGCTAGTGCTCAGGAGGAAAAGAGATTGGACCGGGAATAGTTGGAGAATGTCGTTTTGGATTAATGAGATTCTAATAGGAACATATAATCTTCATTCTGACCTCCAGTGAAACTAGCTAGATGCCTCCGGATAAAACCTGGTTTCTCAAAAAATAATAATAAATAAATAAAAGAAGGAGAAAATAATCTTACAAAGTTTTTTCAGAAGTCATATTTTTATAATAGATATTCTAGGAATAAATAATTTAGTATTCATAAAAAAATATAACTTGCACAGAATGACTTTTTATCAAAAAAAAAAATTAGTAATCAGTGGAAATCCGAAGATAACTAGAAAATAAATATTTCGGAAATTGTGCCCAATGTATATTATTTAGCAAAACATAAATTACTTTATAGACACATTCAATCAAACGTCACCACATAATCAAATTTTTTTTAAAATTAAACTATATATATAAAACTTGAATTGTTACTCAAACTTCATTCCGCAAAAAAAAAAAAAATTAATAATAACTAATACCAAATAAATTAAATTTCTATAATATATAATAATTTCTGCAAAACAATCGTACAATCAAACAATATTTTTATAATACGTACAAATTTCATAACATACAAATCATAGAAAGTAGTTTGATGCACGCCTTACAATTTTTTTCAGATCAAAATCAATTTAAAACAATTAACAAAATCAGTAACAAAAAAGTAAAATGAATTTAATGTTACATGCGAACATCTTTTAGACTAACCAATATAAAATAGTTACATATAACTCTATTACTAAATATGTACAGATAATTTTTTTTTTAAAATATGCGACTTTGATATGTAGGATGTACAAACAATTCACATTTTTTTTAAATGTTAGAATCTACAAAATTAGAAAAATCCTATAGTAAGGTCGATCAATCGGACTTTGTTATTTGGACACAATTCGAAATATATTAGTCAACCAAGCAAAGCAATATACATACTATAATTTATATGTAACGTGCACTATACATCCTATATATTATGAAACTTTACAACAATAGTTTTTCCTTGTGTTAGAAAAGCCCGTATGCAAATACTATCTAAATACTTCTTCAATTGAATTTTTTGGAAAAAGCCCGTAGGCAAATACTTCTTCGTTTTTGTTTCAAGTTATTAATAGGTGAAATTAAGTTTGAATAAAACACAACAGATGGATGCAATACAACCGAGAGTAGGGAGAAGGTATAATCCTTGTGCTTTTTGATTAGGATGTTTATAAAAACTGATTAATTAAGTTTGCTATCAATCAAAGTAATGTTAGTTTAAGAAAGGTTCTTATCCACCACTAAGCCTCTCTCAGTCATACATCACCAACGTACCCAAACACAAAAAGATATTTGCATAAGTTGAACAAACCCCACTAACAAGGTACATTAAGTAATCAAATATATATTAGCACCATGACTCCACCCACCTTCCATTGAAATTATTTATGCATTTTTCTTTCAGTGGCAGGTGGGTGGAGTCATGGTGTTAATATATATTTGATTAATTAATGTACCTTGTTAGTGGGGTTTGTTCAACTTAAGCAAATATTTTTTTTATGTTATGGGTACGTTGGTGATGTATGACTGAGAGAGACTTAGTGGTGGATAAGAACCTTTCTTAAACTAATGTTACTTTAATTGATAGCAAAGTTAATCATTTTTTATATACCTCCTAATCTAAAAGCACCAGGAAATATACCTTCTCCCTTCTCTCGGTTGTACTGCTTCCATCTGTTGTGGTTTATTCAAACTTAAATTCACCTCTTAATAACTTGAAACAAAAGAAGAAGTACTATTTTCCTACTACCATTTTACCAAAAAAAAAAATTCGAAGAAGTATTTAGATAGTTAGGTTGCTGGTAATTTGGTAAATAAAGGAGAAATTTCTTTGGCACAACGATATTCAAATTCTATTATATACTCAAATATTTGCATGGAATATATAGTTGGAGCCAGTTGAGTATTTTTTATTATGAAGCCCTTATTTTTCATTTTTGGAAATTTTAATTTGCACAATACAAGGAAATATCAGTTTGCCTCTTATTACTTGGGAGGGTATTAGCCTATTAGGGTATTGTCAATGAAAATTATGCAATTTGATGATATCATAATTTGTGCCTTCTTTTCAGCAGTTTAATTGGAGTATAGGATATGAGTATGACGTTTCTTATGTTTGGCTGAAAAATTCAGATCTACCTAGAGCATAAATTTACCGACTTCTATAAGCTTTTCTAGCTAGTCTCTTTCCATAAATATAAAAATGTCAATGCCAAATGGGATACTATGTCACGTGAAATTCAATATTTATAACATATTAGCATATTAGCATACCAAATTATCACCAATTTTGAGCTGTATTCATACCTTTTCCTTGACCACTCATGCTAACTTGAAGAAAAGCAATTAATTTTTCCAGTAGCTACTCATGAAAAGTTCTATTTCTCTTATATCTGGAAAAATAGTAAAAAAAAATAGCATAGTAAGTTAAACATGGACAAATTGATCATCCATCATGCACTCAAGTTGATTCAATTCATGATCTTAAGGAATGATGAGCAAAATGTGAAGATAAGGAAACATGGCATACTGTAAAAAAGGTAAAAACTGATATGAACATGGCATACTGTTCATTTAATTTGCACGCTTAGATTGAAGGATCAGTTGATCTCAAAATAAGTAAATTAGTAAATTACTATTCGCAAGTATTATTTATAAACAGTTCATTTAAGTTGACTTCACAGCCTTAAAACATATAACACGCAGAGCAAGCAAACCTCAAACATAGTTTGCGAAAGCATCCTGTTCTTAGTATCCAGAATGTGCATGTGATTCTTTTACTTGGTTAATATAAATTGTGGACTCAAAGGCACAAAGATAAGATTTTTCTAATCAATATTTCTAGTGCTGGACTATCTTATCACAATTAATAATTTTTTTTTTGAATAGAAATGAGAGTCATGCTCTCAGTTATATTGAAGCTTATCACAATTAATAATTTAAAATAAAAAAAGTAATTCAACATATCTCATCTCAATTACATCAAAATTCACAACTATTCTGATCGTTCTTATCACTAGATCTACATTTGGATTTTCAGTGAGCGGTTCTAAATTGAGAACACTGATGCGATTTGTAAGGATGTTGATTTGTGAAATTCCAACTTAAGGGATATAATTTCTGACTTGGGAGGACAAAACAAAAATGTGTGAAAAATTAGGACAGTGCGAAGAGAGTTTCCGATCTAAGAGTAAGAATACAATTAGCTTAGTTCAATGACAGATCCTGAGACAGATCATGAAGTAAAAGCGGCTAGAAGATGACTAACTAATTGTTACCAAAAAAAAAATCAATCAATCAATTCAAGAAGAGAGAGAACCTGGACTATCAAGTCGATTGATGGTCCGAAGGCAGAGAGCCGCGCGATCGATAGAGAGAGAGAGAGAGAGAGAGAGAGAGAGAGAGAGGAGAGAGAGAGATGCAATTAAAAGCTTGGGTGTTGCGCGGCTCCGGACCGTTCGATGGTTTTAAAATTCATGGTGCACAAAGTTTTAGATGTCCCTTTTAAAAATCCACTCATTTGTACGCTATGTTTCATGCGTGCTGACGTGCTGTGCGGAAAAAAAATCCGAGGTGAAAGAAACCAAACATTCACATTTAATAATTCTAGCACATGGGGGGAATAATTCTAGCGAGGACATAGCAATCAATTCGATCAGGGCAGATCGGAGGTGTATTCATTTTATATTGTTGAATTAATATAGTTGATCACTTCAACTGCCCATTTGTATTTAATTCATTATTTAACTTTTTTTTTTTTTAGTATCACTATTTAACTGAAAGGCAGCTCTCGAGGTGTAGTCAATTCATTTGTGAAATTTAGTTCATTTAATCGAGTTCCGATCATATCATATATAGGAAATTAATGTGTAATTTCCCCTTCTTATGATAGCTACTTCTCTTTGTTTATACATGTGAAAACAAGGATCATTGACTTTGTGACATATGGGTCCCATAAATACGTTGCTCATATTAAAAGAATAATACTGCATAAAGTCTCTTAATTGTCAAGTGGTCAAATAAATGTTTATGTAAGTTCATTTTAATATATATGTTCATCTTTCATTGTTTTTTTACTTTTTAACTTTATATTAAGTTAATTCTAAAATTTATAAATTTAGTATGTAAATGCATCACTTGTGAAGTAGATCGGTTTCAACGGTTGTTTGAATTTGTCATTTAAATTTTATTCGATAAATTTTAGAGTTAAATTCACCAAAGAACTTGGTGAGCTTAGGAATACTTTAGTTATACTCTAAATTTATTCTTTCAATCAAATAGAGGCTGGACCTCTGTTTCATTTCAAAAAAAAATTCGTCATTTAAATTTAATTTGATGGATCAAGTCTATATATATAGGGCTCGTGGTACAGAATATCACTTGCATTGACGCAAGCGCTGATGTTATTGGTAATGTATTTGCATTAAATTAAGTAATTGCATAAAGAATGAGAGGGCCCAACAATGTTTTGGCGTCACGTATTAATTAAGTGATTACATGATCAAATCTTCGTCTCCTTATCTTTCTAAACACTTAATGGATATATATATTTCTATACTGGCATGAATTGAGTTGCTATTATCAAGGTTGGCCCAAGTATCTTCTGGAATGTGGTCCAATGGGCCTGTAATCTTACCCCCATTTGTGTTTTGCTTGTCGGACCTTGAATTCTGTTACTTAAAAAAAATAAGAAGAATACATAAATATACAGTCTGAGATTCGAGTAAATCAATTTTTTTCAGTAAAAATGAATAAATTGAAAAAGCATTTTTTTTTTCAGTCTGATACTTTTTTGTTTTGTCAATATCCTGGTAAAGTTAGTGTTACGGTTGATATGAATGTAACGACAGAAAAAAACCATTTATTTACTTCTTGTTAGTTAACTTTTTAGTTACGAAATGATACGTGTTTCAACATAAAAATAAAAACAAAATTTAATGGGAATGATGCTATTATAATTTAACTGAATAAAACCCACTTCATTTTTCTTCTTATGAAAAATGTAATGTGAGCTATGCTACTCTGCATAGCGCGGAGCGGCCAGTACTATGGATTAATATCTTTGTTTTCAAAGTTCAAAAAGTTGATACGAACCATTCAACATGATCTCCATATGAAAATGTACTTGAAGACTACATTTTACGTTTTTTACAATTTTTTTACTATTTCTTAGATAGGTAAAAGTTCACTACTTTTGGATGGTCTAGATTTTTCAGATCAAGTGATTTCTTACCTTTTAAAACAAATAGTAAAAAAATGTAAATAATATAAAATTTGATCTACAAGTATATTTTCATATGGAGACCATGTTGAATGGTTCAAATTTTTTAGTTTGAAAATAGAGATATTGATCCATAGTACGGACCAATCCGCGTTATGCATAGTACCATAGCCTCACTCCACCGGGGAATTCTTTCTTGCGAGTAATTTGCATCGATTATTATAAGTGGTTATATACTAATATTGAGTTAAAATGTGATACGTCCATGTTTATTTCCGCTTGTTTTAAACAAGGTAATTTTCTTAATTCAGAATTCGGTGGTTGGGGTAGTTCTTGCAACCGAGCATTTCAGCAATCCTCTGACAGCTGTTCCGTGTGCTGTTTCGAGCATATGTCACTCGGTCTTTGGTAGTATTTTAGCAGGATTTTGAGAACATGCCCCCAAGCAACAAAAATGACTAAAATGTAAAATGTTAGTTGGAGAAGAGTAGAAAGGAAAAGAACACTGCCATTTTTGTAATGTGTTATTTTTTACTGTGTTATTCACTGTGATGCTCTTTTTTTCTTTCTTTATCAGTTGTAGACTAGCAATAACAGTTGATATGAAAAGAATATTGTAAGGTGTTAGGCTGTTGGAAATTTCGGAAGGATACAACAATAGGGAGAATAAATTTGCTGCTGAAATTAACTTCTCTATTGCTTCCTTAATTCGGATACAAAGTACATCTGAATTTATAGCTAAACAAAAACACTAAATCTGAAACATCTAAATTTAGTACCCCACTAACTATCCTCCTATTACAAGCAGTCCCCAAATTAGAATTATACCCCACGTATCCAGCTATTACTAACAGGACCTACATGACTAATTATAGACCCCACTAACTCAACTACATGCCTAAAAATAGAACACAACATGTTGCATCCAGATCTCTAAATCTGGAATATTCAGACTCTAATTTTGTATCAATATTCAACACTCCCCCTTGATACAAAATTGCCAACTCCAAGCTTCAACATCATCTTCTTCCTCTGAGTCATCATTCCAGATCTTCGCATCCCAATTGTCATCCTCCAATGTCGGTTTCACCTCTTCTATCTGCTCCTTAGCCTCTTTGATATCAACTACCTGAGATTGTGACTCGGTTGATTCGTCATCCACCATGGATTCTTCCACATCATTATCAGCCTTCATGACCTCCTCTATGACCTCCTTTTCAACCACCTTGGGCTTTTGCTTTGTCTCATATTTCGGCCTCTCTTTAACCTCAGTTGTACCAGAATTTGTACTGCCCAAACCCTTAGCACCTTGTGCAAGGAACTGCCGTCTCATAGCTTCTAATTTTCTCTGCTCGTCCTTTTGTTTCCCAATTAGAAGCTTGCCCTCTAGCATCTTCTTCAATTGCTTCTCCTTTACTTTTTTCTTAGACTCCACCTTGGTCTCGGTTTCCATCTGCACATGCTTCTCATCAGATTCTGGGGTGCCAATTTCACTCCCAGGAGCAGCAGCAGCATCATCTGCTTCAGGTTTCGAATCCTGCATGTTAACATCTGCTCCAGCTGTGGCCTCTTTGGATACTTCATTTAAGTTTGTGGTGGAAACAAGAACTTCAGTTTCCTCCTCTGTGATTGTTGGCTCTTGCTCAGGATTGACTTCTACAATATGTAGTCTCATCAAGGAAAATCCCTTTTCTTCTTTCTCTGCCTCCATCTGTACATGCTGGTCGAAACTTGATTCTGCCATCCTCAGCACTTGTGTATCAGTAATGGTAACCAGATCCCCATCAGAATCCTTGTACTTGATCAACACAGATTTTAATGAAGGAAACCTCTTCGTCACAATATCTCTCAACACCTTGAAACTACATTTTTCTGACATCTGAGCCAGCCGTATATCATGGTTGTACACCAGCTTCAACGGCCTCTGACGAATGAGCCCTACATTCTCCACCTTGAGGGCTTTTTCATCAAACAAAAAATTTCTACTCACCATGATTTTGCCACTTTCTGGACTGCTGCCACCATTTTCTTTTATGTGCACTCCTACTGTGCCCTTGCTACTTGCGTCAATCTTGCTTTCGGTGTATGCCATGAAGAGTGACGGTTGCTCATTTTCTTCTACAGCATAGCTTGCTTGATTCTCCTCCCTTTGCTTCTTGTAGCACTCGGATTGGTAGTGCCCGAACCTATTGCAATAATAGCACTGTACATCTTTCCTTTGCAATCTGTTGGACTGCTGGAACTGCTGGAATTGTTGCTGATTCTGTTGATACCTTTGCTGGAATTGAGGTGAAAACTTACTGCTTGTGGTTCTACCTCGAGTTGACTCCCCCTTCGTGTAAAAGGCCTTTTCAACACCACTTTCCTCTGATCTGGACAGCCTTGATTCATGGGTCTGCAATGATCCCATGAGTTCATCAAAGGTGTACGTTGCGAGATCCTTTGATTCTTCAATTGCTGCCACAACGTGATCAAATTTTGGTGGTAGACTTCTCAACACTTTTGCCACCACGGTCTGTTCTGACATGTTGTCTCCGTATGTGCGAATTTGGTTGACAATGGATGTGACTCTTGACAGGAAAATCTGCACTGGTTCTTCTGTTTGCATGAGCAGTGTCTCGAAATCTCGACGAAGGCCTTGCAATTTGATGGCCATAACTCGTGTGCTTCCTTGAAATGCCGTCTTCAAGGTTGTCCATGCCTCCTTTGCATTGGTGGCTGCTGCAATTTTCGAGAAGATGGTGTCATGCACTGCTTGTTGGATGAAAAACAACGCTCGTGCATCTCTCTTCTGATTCTCTTGCGGATTAGGATCTGGATCAGGAACTCCATTTGCTATCAAGTCCCATAGGCCATGAGACTTGAACAAGGTCGTCATCTTGATGCTCCAAAAAGCATAGTTTTCGCCTTTGAAGAGAGGTATTGCTGGTTGTGTGACATTCACCATGGTGCTGCCGTTTTCTGCCATGAAAACGCCCCAAAGTTGATCAACCTGGCTCTGATACCACTTTGTTGGAAATTTCGGAAGGATACAACAATAGGGAGAATAAATTTGCTGCTGAAATTAACTTCTCTATTGCTTCCTTAATTCGGATACAAAGTACATCTGAATTTATAGCTAAACAAAAACACTAAATCTGAAACATCTAAATTTAGTACCCCACTAACTATCCTCCTATTACAAGCAGTCCCCAAATTAGAATTATACCCCACGTATCCAGCTATTACTAACAGGACCTACATGACTAATTATAGACCCCACTAACTCAACTACATGCCTAAAAATAGAACACAACATGTTGCATCCAGATCTCTAAATCTGGAATATTCAGACTCTAATTTTGTATCAATATTCAACATAGGCTTCAGGATAAAAATATTGCTGTTATTTTTTTTCCTCTCATTTCAGGTTAAAATCTGTCTGATCTGTAATAGAAAAAGTTGGTCAGTGTGGGCAGGTGTAAGATGCAATTTGTCAGATCCAATTTTATTGTACCAACCGGATTTGATAAGCCGTCTTCTTAATTCCTGGTTAATTTTTTCCAAAAGAACCAGTCATTGCACAAAGGCAACCATCATTTAATTATGATTGTCACCTTTTAGATTTTAATATATCAAGCATCTAATCTAGAAAGACTTAGAATTGATACAAACATTATTTCTGCCAAACCAAACTTCATAGAGTTTCAGCCATTACTATTACAACTTGAAGTGATGCTAACAAGCTAAATCAATCTAATTATAAACAGAAATTTCATCTATTCTCAAAATCTAATTTACCAATTTCATCCAGAAGTTGTTGCAAATAAGCATATGAGGTCCCTCCTTTCTCCACTGCCTTCCTAAATTCTCTTTTCACCTCTTCTGTTTTTGCCCAGACACTCTTCCCTTCATCACAACCATCCATCAGACATTGAACGGCTCTCACGAGTTCATCAGCAGTCACACATTTGTTCTTTCTTACATCCAACTTTAGTTACAATGCAACACCCATTTCTTGAACCATAACAAATGTATTCAAACTCTGCTCTTGCATAAAGTGGCCAAGGTATCATTGGTACACCATACCAAAGGATTTCTAGAATGGAGTTCCAGCCGCAATGCACCAGAAATACTCCCAGTGAAGGGTGGGTCAGGATCTCTGTTTGTGGGACCGAACTCTGTCACACCAATCCCTTACCCTTCATTCTCTCTATAAAGCTTTCTGGTAATAGCTCATCCAAGTTTGCATTTGTAGTGAAGCTGTCAAAAATACATAAATTGTTAATATGAAAATAATGTCACTCTGAGAAAAAATCTATTTGTATCCTCACATAAAGCAAATTTTTTTTTATCTATTTAAAGATAGATAAATAGGAAACTTCTGTCTATAATCCTTTAAAGTAATCATGTGAAGCCTTTCAACCTGACATTTTAACTTATCAAAAAAATTTTTGATGGTTAAAGCCCATAGGCACTTTAAATTTTGTTTCTCAAGCCTTTATACTTTTGTTTACAACTCTTTAAAGTAATCGTGTCAATCATTTAAACCTGACATTTAACTTATTAATTATTTTTTTTACTGTAAAAGCCCGTAGGCACTTCAAATTTTGTTTCTCAAGCCTTTAAGTGGTAAATATTTTAATGATTTAAACTGATTAGCAACAAGGTTTCCACTGTCATGCCCCTCAAGAAATTGGTGCAAAATAGTAACAAATACTATTACACAGCCCAGATGAAAGTATAACTTAACCATCAAGGTTTCCTCAATCATATGAAACACTAATTGCATCACAACATAATTAGATCAGCTGACCTGATGTCATGGAAATGAGACCCATAAACCTATCCTAAAACTTCAAAAGCTAGGATTGAAACCCAACCACCCAGAAACAAAGTCAATCTATAGACCTCAATCCATACTTACTGGCAAACAACATTTTCTTTTAAATGAGAACAAACATGAAAACAAAATAGAACTAAACATATTACATCTATCCCTACTACTCTCTGTACTTCACTATAATTTTGACAAACCAAAGTACAATTATTATCTCCAAATTAAGAACAGCAACAAGCCCAGAGAAAGAAAACAAGCTTCTAGTGGATCTAGTGGATCTACATTACATTGTGATATTTGTTCTGAAATAGCCTTATTTTCCTCCCTCTGTACTTCAACATGGCTGCATTCTTTCCTTTTCTCCGATTCATCCATACATGGCTCTTCTCCAGTTTTCTCCAAAGATAACTCTGATTCAGCTGGATCTTCCCTATCTTCAGGCAACCAAACCGGCTCGCATTGCTCTGAACCCAGTGCATGGAATTGGCAGAAAGATAACTGATAACTCTACTAAATCTCCCGGTGTAACCTGACAGAATGAAAATTGTAGGGTTTTTGAGCAACACAGATAACACAGACACAACCCTAATTTTGGAGGCGTAAGTCAATTTTCTATTTTTCTCTTTTGAACAGTAAATTACACAGATGAGTTTATTTGGTCTACACAAATTACAAACAGGTCCAAATAAAACATGCAAATTAAAAGAAAGAACAATACTACAAATAAAATGAATTGGGACGCAAAAAAAAAATATCAAATGCATGTATTTTTCAGGAGAATAAACATGCATCAGTACCAATTTATCTTGATTTGTTCTTGTTTCACTTAATCTTTGTTTTGTGTATCAGTACCAATTTATCTTCATTTGTTCTTGTTTCACTTATTCTTTGTTTTGTGTATCAGTACCAAATTATCTTCATTTGTATCAGTAGCAATACAAATGCATGTAACAAGTATATGAAAGTCTTGAACAGAGGAAAAACATATTAAAATATAAAAAAAACAGAAGGATACCAACCTTCCGAGTGACTTCCCCTCGAAAATGAACAGTCAGTGCATGGGGTATGTGCCCCTTTGGTACATGCTCAGCTAGCTCCTGTAATTTGGCATGAAAAACATAAACAGCACAGTTTAACTACAATAGTTTTCCAGAAGAATAATAAATTAGTGAAATTAGAGAGAATTTTTGGAAGAAAATACCTCTTGGAATTTAAGAAATTTGGAGGCGCGCTGTTGCAGCATGAGATTTCCTTTCACCTTGTTAACTTTGCAATGGCTTGAGGGGCACTCAACCAGGGGCATGAAAAGTTGAAAACCCTAGCTGTCACTTCCTGTTCATTCAATTTTTTACATCAGTAATTTACCAATTGAATCATGTAGCCTATTACATCTCAAGGCACTAATAAGTACAACCGATTATCATATCAATAATCAGAATCTTGAAAAGGAACTAACAGTGGTACCATCTGGACCACTTCACCGGTACTGATCATGGCCTAACAGTATACTAAGAAGAAACATACACTGTTCGCACATACTCTACATAAATTTGTATACACGGATCATACTAATTGGATATATGTTTAATATAAATGATATGATATAAGGGATCTAAAATTGGAAAGGCATCGGCGTGGCTCACCGTTATTTCGCGATCCAAAATTTAAAAGGTATCGGTTGAACTAGTTGGGGGCGCGGGATCCGGGAGGATGGCTTGGGGGGGACTTGAACATAATTCTTTGTTTTCTCACTGCTCTTTTGCAGATCTCAACCTTGACGCGTTTAATTAGTTGCTCTATCTACAAAACACAAACATGAAAGATAAATAAGCATTGTAGTACGGAATCTTAATTGTTATATATAGTGCATTAAATAAAAAAAAAACAAATGTTTGCTTTTAAGTTTCTAATTTTTTTTTCTATTTTTCTTTGTCCTATATATCTAACGGTTTACTGAAACTATATACTTACATTAGATAACTCTACATAATCACAAATTAAGTGATATATATACCGCAAATGAAAGAAAGCAAGTAATAATATTAAATAGTGCTAATAACACATTTTCGTCATAAAACAACATACATGCATCCCAACGGCTCAATGCCTTAATTGACTAGTTATGTGATGAAATAAAATCCTCGGATTTTCTTCGTTATGGAAGAAAACACGTTGAGTACATAAAATCTGTAAAATTTGTACGATTTGTGAATGCAATATATGATGCATTCCAACAATATCATGCAAATTTGTATCATGTTAACTCAATCTGTTTTCGTATTTGAAAATAAATAATATGTCCATATTTATTTTATATAAAGACAGATAGTTATCAAGTAAGGTGCTTACTGCTTAGAAAGACCATACTCTCGGTTTTGTTGAACATTTATCAATTCGTTACATTGATAATTAAAAACAAGAATTGCACAGGACTGGCTGTACTGGTATAGTACTAATTCGGTTGTATAGGTGCTATTTGTACTTATAAAATAATTAAATAGCTACTAATTAACCTTGTGCTTATATTGGTGGTAAAGCTGAATGGTGTCTTCTTGTAAGTAGCAGAGAAAGATCCGTCTTCTGAATTGATAGTCACATTGGGAATGTGCTTAAATTTATTCCTTTGGGAACCACTTTCTCCTTCCCTTGCAATCTTCAGCAGCAACTCCTCACTACAGTGGATTCTTAGCTTCTGTGGCATTGTCAGTGCCAAGTAATCCGGGAGGGTTTCCATTTCAAAATCCCATAAAACCATCCGTTGTAAAGTTTTAAGGTTCTCCACAGCTTTTAGATTGGGGCAATGTACAATTTCAATATCTGAGATGCTGGGTAAATTTGAAATTCTCTCTAGGATTGGATTTCTCCCAACACGTATATCTTTGATAGATGGGAGGTTCTCTATGGTAATCAGATTGTCACTATTGCAAATAAATAGAGACTCTAAGGAAGTAGCATGTTGCGAAAGACCATCCGGAAGAGATCTCAACTGGGGACAACGAAGAACATGTAATTTCTTCAATTTGGGCATGGCTGGTTGTCTCTTATTCCACTCCCATTCTTTCCAATTGGTCATATCCGAGAAGTATAGTTGACCCAATTTGGGAAATGCCAACTTGGCAGCATAACGCGTATCTATTATATCTTTGCTTTGGTTATCGCCCAACATGAACTCTTCTCCCACTCTCACGACTGAATATACAAATTTCATTTGAAGGGCATCCAAATTGGGGAGTTGGCCTAACGGGGCCAGCTCTTCAAAGCAAGCACATCTATCAATATAAATAGTTGTCAAGTTTGGAAAGGCAGCTCCCAAATTCAACCAATTGGGAAGGCATCTACCAAAGTAATTTACAATTTGAAGAGATTCTAGAAAAGGTGGAGGACAAAGCTCATTTAAAACATCCTCAGTTGTCATCTGTTTCTCGTTGGTTTGAGAAAGCTGGTCTTCGAAGCTCATGAAAGTGAAACTAAGGCTTAGATACTTCAACTGATTCTTGCTACTAAGATTAGCTCCTTTTGCTATGTTCCTATCAGATACTTTCTCTAAGCCATCTAAACCAAGATGAGCTAGTTGTGATAGAGATTCTAACCCATCTAGGCTACTAAATCCCTCCATACTATTCTTGTGTGGCTTGAAGCCAAGTAGATGAGTGAGGTTTTCAAGATTATTTAATCCAGTTGGGATTGCCTCGACCTTTGAACCTATAAAAGAAACCCCCCTCAGTTCTCGTAGACTAGTAATGCTTTGGGGGATGTGTGTCAACTCAACGCAGTTTACGCAATTCAACCATACTAAATTTTTTAGATTTTCTATGGCATTTGGAATAGTTCTTAACTTTGAACTACTGACATCCAAGTATCTGAGATGGACAAGGCCAAACAAAGAATCTGGTAAGCTTGAGATATTGGACCCACATATCTCTAAAATGCGTAGCTTAGAAAATACTTTACACAGATCAGTAAGTGCAATTTCAGATTTATCCTTCAGTAATAATGTTCTCAACCCTTTTTCCTTTTTAATTACTTCAATGTTTACCTCATATCCTTCTAATGATAACCGTCGTACTTTCACTGAACCATCAAACTTGGATAAAACTTGTCCCTTCCCTAAGACATAGTTCTCATTTTTTCCCAATTGACGGGCGAAAGACCACAAAAGGTCATGCATTTTGCATACTGCCCGATTACTGTAATTGTCACAAACTTCCAAAAAATTTCGCAATACTAACTCTTTGTAATAGAAACGCCCCAACTCCCAAAAATCTCCCTTATCTTGCAAATAACCTTCTGCTAGCCATAAATAGATTAAATGTGTATTTATAAAAAAAGAATCTTCACCAAAGAGGGAGAAGGAGATAAAGCATCGCTTCAAAGGGGGTGGGAGGTCCTCGTAGCTCAAATAGAATGCACGATGGACATCTCCCGGTAGCCCATCCATGGACCACACATTGCTGTGAAGAATTGCTAGCCAGTTGACTCTCGTGTTGCCTTTTGTGCAAAGTACACCGCCTATGCTCTTTATGGCAAGAGGCAAACCATCACATTTTTTAACAATTTGCATTCCGATTTCTATGAGATCCTGAATCTCACTTTCAACCCCATTGGGGGCTACCTGCCAAATAATTATATACACATGAAGTTAGTAACTAATTCGTATTCACATTAGAAAATATAGATGTGGAAAGATTAAAATTTTACAGTAAATGAACAATCTAGTATAGTTACCCGTGAATATTGCATGTTATATATGCATTCGAAACTTTTAAATAATGCTATATCTGACTGTATTTCTTTCTCATCAAGCACATGTAAAATTATACACTTAATTAAACTAGATGCAGCCTGCTACTTCAAACAACAAGAAGTCATTAACAAAATAGAGCAAATCTAAGTAGGTTGACACATCTATTGTTAATTCAAATTAGGACTAAATAGTAAAATACCATCATATATAGTTATGAGTAATACCTGTTTAATTAATAAGGACAAACCATCCATGTCAGACAACTTATCCACCCGATGTAATTTTGATGTCCTCATTCCATTCGCGACTCTTTCATCTCTAGTTGTGACAAGTAATCTACTCCCATATGCTCCGCGACTCATGGGAACACACAATAGGTTGTCCCAGACCGTTTGGCTCTCTATCCAAACATCATCGAGAACAAGAAGGAACTTTTTCTTCTGGATGATCCTCTCGAGTAAAGGCACTAGCTCTGATCTTTCTTGGGCGGCACCGGGATCACCTCCTGCCTCCCGAATCACACACTTCAACACTTCTATTCCTTTCACCTCCTTTGAGATGCATACCCAAATTTTTAACTGGAATTCCTCAACAATTCTCGGATCATTAAAGATCATTTTGGCTAGAGTGGTCTTCCCTATCCCTCCCATCCCCAGAATAGTAGCAACAGGAATGAGTTCTCTCGTCTCTTCTTGGGTCAGCCAGTTCACTAGTAGCTCAGTATCGTTTTCAATCTTTTCTCCCACAATACCAGCTAGCAAAACCGAGGAATCAGTCTTGCGGCTGATGATTGAGTCCACTCGGCTAACTTGATTGGAACGACCGTCAAAGATTTGTGATTTGACCAAACCCAGATCATCCTTACTCTTGGCAATCTCCTCTAGCCTGAAATTGATATCCTTTATTTTGGAACCAATCTCATGAGCAAACAACGGGTTACGAAAGCAAGACAACAAAGGGAAACCACAAGGAGCATTTGAAGAGTAATGAGAACTGGAGCCAGCAGCAAGGCGCTCCTTTGCCTTGATATGACAGAGGTCAATGATGTCATCAGCATCATACATGACATCATTGAGCTGCATGATCCAGCGCTCTATGGCATTGCCATTGCTTTGCTTCCTCTCGGCGTCAACCAGAACACATTGGATGTCACAAACGGTCTTGCCGAGCTTCTCGATCTGGCCAGGGATGCCCAGCAGCATGCCGACCTCATCCTGGACCATTTGCATGACTAGTTTGCTAAATGTGGACAAAAAGGCATTGATTATCATTGCCATCTTAATTTGTTTTGAATGAAAGCTGTAGGTAGTGCTCAGGAGGAAGAGAGATTGGAAAGGGGATAGCTGGAGAATGTGGTTTTGGATTAAAAGTATTCACCTGAGCTGGAAGATAGATAGGTTGGAGAGCAATGGCACATGCAAGATACGGAATCAATGCCGCAATTAATGTGATTGCGATGGGAACTTGGGAAGGCAACCAGGTTTAATTTAATCAAAATTTGTCATAAAACCCTCAGAGGACCATATAATCTTCATTCTGACCTCCAGTGGAAACTAGAGGCGTCCGAATAAAACCTGTCTTTTAAAAAAAAATACCAAGGAGAAAATAATCATACGAAGTTTTTTCAAAAGTCAGGTTATTATATATAATAGATCTTCGAGGAATAAATAATTTAGTACACAGAAATAATATAACTTGCAAAGAATGACTTAATTTGTATCAATATTTTTTAGAACTTTGTGGATATCCGAAGAAAAAAAAAATTTGCTTTACTAGTTATATTCTTCAACTTAATTAAGTATTAGTCGTATTGGACTGGACTTAATCGACTCTATTTAAAAAAAAAAAAAATAGATGTGGATGGTAGTCTCTCTGTCGCATCTCCACAAATTTTCCTTGCTAAATGACAAGTGCAACTAATAATATGATAATGTTGCGATAAGATAGAGTGTGAAGGCATTTTCATCAAATGTTGTGATATTTGATGAGTAATTCTTTACGAACTTTAAAGCCGAAGAAATATTATGTACTGTATGAGAGAGCCAAATTTCCGTGATTTTTATTAAAACCTCAAAAAAAAAAACAAATTATCAAATCTGCTCCCACTCCAAAGTTATAATTATTTCTACCCTAACCGCCCGTGGGCTGGGCGGTCCGCTATAAAACCCTATAAAAGGGGTTTTTCTCTCTCCAGATGAGCACAGTATTCATTCCTCCACACCCACAAAAATTCCAGAACCGAATGAGAGATGAGAGAGCCGTCAGAGGCGATTTTGAGGCGATGGAGCACAGTAATCCCAGCACAGTAATCCCAGCACAGTAATTCCAGCACAGTATTTTCAGCACAGTATTTTCAAAACAGTAATTCCAGAACAGTAATTCCAGAACGGAAATATGTTGGTTGCACTGTATGTGGGCGGGAAGTTTACCCGGGGTGCGGAGGGAGCACAGTACACCAAGGAAGCAGCCTATGGCTTTGAGGTAAATGAAAATACCTCATTTGTTGAACTGAAGGGAATAGTTTATGAAAAAATTGGTGTGAACCCCAACCGGTGTGATATAGATTTAGCTACCCGGATTAACACAGTAAGTGGTGGTAGACCTTACTATACCAGGTATCCAATAACTGATGAGTCGGTATGGAGGAGTGTTTACAACACTTTTCAGACACAGGGGGTAATGGTAATGGACTTATATTCCAGGAGAGTTCAGCGTGAAGCCGGGGTTGGAACATCTAGGAAAAATAGAGGTTATGATCACTCGGGTTATGACAACCCGCGTCACTCAAGTTATGACAGCTCGAGTTATGAGCACTCGGGTTATGACAATCCGGGTCATGAGCACTCGGGTTATGACAACTCCCGCCACTACAGTTATGACAACTCCCGCCACTACAGTTATGACAACCCCCGCCCCTCGAGGTATGACAACCCCCGCCACTCGAGTTATGAACCGCCCGTATCACCTGTTTATGAGAATTTTGTACCTGATTTTACCACCGATCTACCACCACCACCACCTCCTCCTGAAACTCCAATCCAACCCAGATTTCTATCTGTACCACCATCAATACCTTTAGTGTCACCCATTGCTACCCGGAGAGACCTTGACCTTGACGCTGAGCTCGATGCCGTACCACAAAGAAATTTAGAAACAGGTGACGAATGGGAAGGGGATTGGGATTCTGATCACGAGTCAGAAGGTGATGGAGATTATTTACCTAAGGAAGACAGATTTCCGATTAGAGGTCGGACAGATAGGCATCCGTGCCCCACATTCAACGATACCACTGCTTTTGAAGAGGCAGACATCTCATTTTTTGGGCCGCGTGTCAGGTACAGTCAAGAGCTTGCTCCGCAGCAGGTTTACACCAACATAGATGAACTTGTGAAGAAAATACATGAGGTCCATGTTCACGGCAACTGGGAGTGCCGAGAGGAAAAAAGGGACCGAAGAAGGTTGGTAATTGTTTGTAAAGACGGAGTGCATTGCCACTTCCGTCTATATGCAACCCCTGTGGGTAAGGGCGAGGCATGGATTATTAAGAAGTGTGAACCACCTCACACATGCAAGGCTGCGTCATCAAGGAAAGACCATGCAAATCTTACGGCTTCACTTATTGCCGATGTAATTGAGAATGACGTTAAGGATGACCCATCGATGAGCCTCAAGGAGGTCGGTAGAGCTGTCAGACGGGTTTACAAGCATGTCGTCCCAAAATACAACAGGTTGTGGAGAGGGCGTGAACTTGCGATTTGCCGAATGTTCGGTAACTGGCATGGGTCATACAACTTGCTTGCACCATTGCTGCAGGCCATAGTAAGTACAAATTCCGGCACTGTCTTTGAATGTTGGAATATAGGCGTACGGAATGTCGACAACGCGTTGCAATTCAAGGCCATAGCATGGGCGTTCGGTCCATGTATTCAAGCTGTGCCATACATTAGACCGATCATCAGTGTAGATGCATGCTTCATGTCTGGCCGTTACGACGGGAGACTGCTGATCGCATGTGCATATGATGCTGAAAACCAGTTGATGCTGAAAACCAGTTGTTGCCTTTGGCCTTATATATGAATTATTTAATCAAATGTTTTATTTGCAGTACTGTCCAAAGGCAAATTTGTACTTACTCAAGGTGGGAAAAAATAATCCCACCGATCTGGCTGAGCCACCCGCATATGAGAAGATATTGCAAGCCCGTGATGGAGGTTTCCGATGGGGAATTATGACCACAAATGGGTCTGAGTCCTTAAATGTTGTTTTCAAGCAGAGCCGGCAGTTGCCCGTGGCAGCAATTGTGGAGGACACCTTCTACAAGTTAAATGCATGGTTTGTTGCACGGCGTGCTAAAGCCCTCGAATTACTGTCAAGGTATGTATATTTTTATTCAGAGATTTTGCCAAGGTATGTATACTTTTATTTGTTGACTTATATTTTCTGAATTACTGTCCAGGAATCAAACGTTTTCAACAAGGGTGGAGGGAAACTAAGGAAACATAGGGAGAAAGGTGCAGCTATGAGAGTTGTCACGTACGGAGATAACCAAATGGAATTCGAAGTGCACTGTCCAGATGAGTTTGCTCCAACCGGCCGTAAACCGGATGGGACTATGGAGTTTGTGAAAAGGATGTTCAAATATGTTGTTATTTTTGCACCTGACAATACTGTAACATGCACTTGCCAAGGAATCCAGTTGGCCCACATACCTTGTTCTCATGTTATGGCGGTGTGCCAAGAGAGAAACTTCTCTGAGGATGATTATGTCGCTGACATGTACCGGACATATTACCTTGCGAGTACTTGGGGTGCATCTTTCCATCCTTATCCCAACCAGTATCAGTGGCCGCCCTATGTTGGTGATAAAGTCTATCCCGCAAGCGGGTGGATCAGAAAAGGAAGAAGACCCCACAAGCGTCAAGTAATGACCATGGACGAGATGGAAGGTAGGCGAATGGGACATCAGGCCCGCCGTTCAACAACTGACAGGTAGCGAGCAGGTACGGTTAATTTTATTTATTTACTTATATTTTATTTGTTTACTTATATTTTATTTTGATTTTATTTCAACTGGAATGCAATGCAGATGCCATTAACGAAGCCAACGAAAGAGAAAATGCTAGAGTTGTCGATGAGGCTACCGGTAGTAGCCACCGCAGTCATGAAAGCCCAGGAACCGGTAGTAGCCATGGAGAGACATCCGGTAATGCCGCACAACCAGCTGAACCCAGACCCAGACGTCGTATTTTGAGTTTGTTCGGCCGTCGTCGCTGATTACCAAGTTTTGTTAACTCTAGTTATGAAATATTTTAGATGTATATTGTGAACTATTTTAGATGTATATTGTGAACTCTAGTTATGAACTATTCTAATTGGTAGTTTGTTATTTTTATTACTTAATTACGTATACAAAAACTAACAACATAAAATATAAACAAACACAAAACTAATGAAATAAAGTCTACGACATAAATTCCTAAAAATTCTACAACATAAATTCCTAAAAAATCTACTTCTTACAACGAGCCTTGAAAGTGCAAGGCACAAAGTCATCATCAGAGTTTTCCTGATCTGGATCAGTCACAGCAGACGAAGTGGTAGTCTTACCAGTACACGGAACAAACTTATCGTCCGATGCTGGAGGCTCTGGATCAACTTTCTTCTTTTTCAAACCAAAGCCGTAGGGGTTTTCCACAAAGTCATCGTCTGAAATTTCATACTGAACATGTCGTTTCTTCCATTCCTCCAGCTTACATGTCTCACAATTAAAAAAATCACGACATATTTGACACTTGTATTATTTTTCCTCATTTTTACCTCGATCACTAATTGACCCTCCTCTCGCTACGCCACGATCTCGGTTGCTCGCTTTCTTACCTCCACTGTTACTGTCCATACCTCAAAATCGCCTCAAAATTCTCTCATTCGGTTCTGGAATTTTTGTGGGTGTGGATGAATGAATACTATGCTCATCTGGAGAGAGAAAAGCCCCTTTTATAGGGTTTTATAGCGGACCGCCCAGCAGCTGGGCGGTCAGCTCATGGTTGTGGACCGCCCAGTGGCTGGGCGGTTTGGTGGAAAAAGTGGACCGCCCAGCCCACGGGCGGTTAGGGTATAAATAATTATAACTTTGGAGTGGGAGCAGATTTGATCATTTGTTTTTTTTTTTGGGTTTTAATAAAAATCACGGGCCAAATTTCGTTATAATTTTTCTAAGGTTTTTTAATTTTACCCAAATTAAGAAGTTCAGCTCTCTTTTAACAGTTTACTATTTGGCTTTGAAGGAAAATAGATGCGAACAACTTTAAAGAATATTTAATGAGAACCGGTTGGTAGTTAGATAGTACTACGGCTTCAATCAAAGAGTAGGTACACTACTATTTAGTGTCCTTTAAAGTGGAATACTGTTAAAGACCTCTAGTCAAATAAAGTTAATTAAAACATTAAATTTCTCAATATTTAATATTTTTATCCTTATTACTAGACTTCTTAACATAGTATATAATACATCAAAATATTTAGTCATTTACTTTGAATAATTTTATAAAATATCCTACACTTTTTAGACATCAAACAAAATACTATTTCTTCTTCAAACTTATTAACAAAATGTACATCCTTATGGAAACCAATTAATACACACGTACTCTTCTTAAATAACTCTCAATCCACTTCTCATTTAGCTTATTTTTGCTAGCATATGAGACAGATGAAATCCCTTTAATAGTTACCCTTTACAAAAATATTTACCCTTTTATCTAACGGCTCTAATTAATGGCTCAGATTGACTCTATTTTTTCTCCAAAAGATACAGCTACAGAAACTTCAGCACCTTTTGTACATAAAAAGTGAAAAGCAATGACAGAAAGAGTTTTAATATAAAAATATGAGTCTGTCCATCTCACTATCGAGGTTATAGACATCTTTAGTTTCAACAAATATTAGTTATAATTAGTTATATATTTAACAAATTAGTTACTTATTAAATGGAGTAACATATGTACAATATATAGCAGCCTAAAATCATCACGATTGTTTAACTGAATAATAAAGCAACATAAAATCATCGCCATAATCTCACTGGTTTCTACCTACAAAGAGTATATACACAGCACATGGGCGGGTTCCACTATCATAATGGAGACATTAAGAACGGAGGGCTGGACATCAAAAAGCGGTTGGATTCAATTAGTCATTTTTCTTGGTGCAACTTTGCCAATGCGTGCTCTATGTTTCATAAAAGAAAGCATAGTAACAAGATTTGTGAATAATTCAAATTTGAGCGGTCACCGAATCAATCCACGTACTATTCGGTTTTCTGAATTTTTTTCAAATTAATCGCAAATAATTTGTGAATTTTACAAAAATTTTCCTAATTTTATGTATTATTGGCGAATTTTACGAATTATTCGCGAATTTTTTCTGAATATTATTACTTACTAAGATCTCAGATCCGGACTCAATGAATAATTCTGAATTATTTCTCAATTAAACCCGAATTATTCTCGAATCATGAATTTTGACTTTACCGAATCTTTTCCGAATCATTAACTTGTTACTACGAAGGAGACGCAGGTTAGATTTTGTATTGCGGTACTTGTCGGAAGATGTTACAGAAGAACTTTAGCTGCTGGCATCAGCAGGAAAACGGAAGCAGAGGCTTCTCTTTTTTATCTTTTGCTTCTTGTGTGAACGCCCTCATGTTGCCATTTGATGAATGGGTAGAAATCGTTTTTTTTTTTCTGTTTTGTTTTTTTAAAGGAATTCTAAGATAGAAGTTTGTATAAAGTTTTTTTTAATAAAGTTGGAAGTCAAGCAATCTAACTATTAATATCCTTGTTATTATAACAAAGAATTTTCTCCATCTAAGTTTCGAACCATAAAGAAGTTCCTATATAGTTATCTAACTATAAAAGTAATAAGAAGCAAGAATATCCATAAAAGATTTCATATTTGAATTTCGAACCTCCATTCTCTTACATAGGACATTGATTTTAGTTAAAGCAAATTGTTTTTTTTTTCCTTTTTAATGAATGCTTTTAATCGTATGGCTGAAGTTTTTCATTTTTTTTTTCCCGGAATACGTTTGGAAAGTTGATTGTATGGCCTAACAGTTATACAATTTATGCACTTTGATTTGTTCTGTATAATTAAGTTTTAAGAAGAAGGTATGAATGTCCTCATTTTTGTCCCCAAGATATTTTTTTCTAATAATAAAATTTCTAAAAATGCCTTTTTCTAATAATAAAATTTCTAAAAATAAAGTGCTCTATTTCATTTTCTCTATATGCAAACAAAAATATTTGCTTTAGATTTTATTTTTATATAAATCAATTTGTTGAAAAATCAACATTCCGAAATTATCAATATCAGTGTATTTTTACAAGCATTTGATACCAATCAAAAGTAAATTGAAATGTTATAGTCTTTGACATTTGCATAGAGAAAATGATATAGACGTGTCTAATCATTTTATTTTGATATTTTAGTTTGAAATATTAAATTACTAAAGTTTTAAAAATTAAAATATTTGAACTCTTCGCAATTATTGTATGACGAATTTTTAATATATTTTTTTTTTTTGATAAAAGGCCAAAGGCCCATTTCATTGCAGAAAAAAAAGTTAACTTACAGTGGTGTTAACAGGGATATCGTGCCACAAAATCGATAACCCGTACACAGCCAGCCATATGTCTCATATAGGCAAAAACAAAAACTAAAAACCAAGGTAATGAACAGACTCTACTAATCCACCACAAAGAAACAATATCACTAATCAACCAACATAACCTAAAAACGATAAGCCACCAAACAGGGCTGAGATAAGTATAACTAAGCTGGTTATGAAACACTATAATAGTGAAGCTGCTAGACATGTGTAGAAGTGGAGTCCCCTGCATATATCACCAGTGGCAGCTCCTCCATCACCATCGGAAGCTCTCCAATCCCCGGCTGATCATCAGGATGCCAGCTGCAAATAGGAATCTCATCGGTGTTGTGCGGTATCCAAAAGGCTGTCTCCTCTCGAACTTGCTGCTGTACTTGAGCTGTCCAATAGTGAATTAAAGATAAAATTAGAAATATAAGTTGTCTAGGTGTTTTGATAGAAATGTTATTGAAGCACAGATCATTGCGGTGTACCAAACGGTCCAGCACACGGCACTTATGACTAATAAGAATGCCTTTCTAGTTTTGAGGGGCAATTGAGAAGCAAATTTGACTATATCTGAAAAATAATGCCAAGAGGAGCTAATAGTCTGACAAGCCCCCATCCAAAACCAAATTTGTTTTATTAAAGGACAACGCACAAACATATGATCAACTGTTTTATTTTGGTCACAGAACTGACATTTGGGGCTACCGAGCCAACCGCGTTTAAGAAGTTGAGATTTGGTAAGTATTTTTTTCTTATGTGTAAGCCACAGAAAAATTCTGATTTTCAAGGGTATAGGTACAGTCCACCATAGCAGAGGTTGTTGGGGTATAATGCCTCTATAGTTGAGTATTTTATACAAGGACCTAACAGTAAATTTCCCATTTGGTTCCCATCTCCAACTTAAGTGATCAGTATTGTGGGTATAGGATATATGGCTAATAATTTCTAATATAGATAACCATTCGGTATATAAGATATCGGTCAAGTTTCGTCTAAACCGAAGTGCTTCCCCTTGAGTATTGATCACTTCCTGTAATTGAATATCTTGGTTAGCACATATAGAAAAAAGTTGCGGAAACCTAGATGCAAGTGAAAAGTGTTGGAACCAAATGTCAGTCCAGAACAGAACTGATGATTGGACCCCAGGTGTGTATGAAATGCTAAGTTTCCCCAAGGTGTCTAATTTCAGAATGGCTGACCAAAATGGAGAAGGTGTGATTTGGTGAGAGCTTACAAAATATTTAGTTACAATGATGTTTTTCCAATGACTACTGTAATTAGGATCTTTATATTTGAGCCACCATTTCATGAGTAATGCTATGTTCATTTGACGCAGATCTAAAATACCTAATCCTCCAAATTCTTTAGCAAAACATGATATTTGCCAACTAATGAGATTATATTTCCTTTTAACAATACTAGTACCTTGCCAAAGAAATCTTCGTCGAATTTGATCGATCTTTTTAATAACAGAAGCAGGTACTTTAAAGATAGAAAATGAGTATAACGGAACGGCAGATAGAACGGAATTGAGAAGTGTAAGCCGACCCCCAAGGGAGAGTAGACTACATTGCCAATTTTGTAATTTTTTCTCTATTTTATCAATGAGAAAAACCCAATCATTGGTATTCATTTTATGAGTATGTAAGGGCAGCCCTAAGTATTGTAAGGGGAATTTGGATGTGATACATAGAAAATGAGTAGCTAGTGTCTCGACGTGATCAGTATGTATCGGGTACATGGCTGTTTTATTATAATTCATCTTAATACCTGATAATGCTTCAAAGGCAAGTAATATCCACCAAGCATTTTCGATATTAACAGGATCAGATTTTAAAAACACAATTGTGTCATCTGCATAGTGGCAATTGGCCGCAGGATGACCATCAGGTAAAGGTGGTCCTAACCCTTGTATAACTCCTGATAATCGGCCTTTCTGAAATAGTTTGCTTAAAGTATCCGCTGCCAAAATATAGAGATAAGGAGACAAGGGATCACCTTGTCTCACTCCTCTCTTACAAAAGAAATAAGGAGTGAGGTGGCCATTTATGTTGATACAAGATTAGGAACTATGTAACCATTCTTGGATCCACGATATCCATTTCATCCCAAACCCCCTACTCCTAAGAATGTTAAGAAGGTAATTCCAATTTATTTTATCATAGGCCTTTTCAAAGTCCACTTTGATAACAACCCCTTGTGTATTAGTTTCTTGACAATGGTGAATAATTTCCTGACTCATGACTACATTATCTAAAATATACCTATTTTTTATAAAAGCAGCTTGGCTAGGGTCAATGATCCTATTCATGATAGATTCCAATCGGAAAGTAAGAATTTTTGATATGATTTTGAAACTACAATTGACCAAACTAATAGGTCTGAATTTTTCTATCTTTGTAGCATCTTTCTCTTTGGGAATGAGACAAATGATAGATTTATTAATACTATGCAAGTGGGTTTGATGAGTATAGAATTGTGAACATAATAAATAAAGATCATCTCTAACTAAATGCCAAAACAGCATGTTTCAATTCCTCCATGGTAAATGGAAGTTCTAAGGATTGTTGTTCCAGCCTAGTCAGTTTATCGGATTCATCCCAAAAATCAGGTTCTAAATGTGCATATGTAGTTCCAGGTATGCCTAATAAATTTTTATAAAAATCGGTAATATGATGTCTAATACTAGTCATATTAGTGACGGAACTGCCATCTATATCTAATGTCAAAATTTTTTGTTTTTTCGAGCGATGGGAAGCTATAGTGTGAAAATATTTGGTATTATTATCCCCTTCCTTAAGCCATTGTTGTTTAGAACGTTGTATCCAATATTTTTCTTCGTCAAGATATATATTATCTAACTCATATTTACATTTCAACCACTCTGAAAGTTCAGAATCAGTAAGAGTCCTAGATTCTTGGAGTAATTCGAATATTTGTATTTGTTCGAACAATTTGTGTTTATCCCTTTTCCTCTGTCCATAAAAATTTTTAGCCCATCCCTTTATCTTTTTCCTAAGAAATTTCAGCTTCTTATTCCAACTAGAGGCTAAATCATGCACATTAATTCGAAATTGGGACCACCATTTATGGACCAGATTAATGAATTCAGGTTGTTCTAACCAGAGAGGGTCAAACCTGAAGATGCTATGAGGTATATCTAAATTGCTAGAGACTTTGAAGATTAGTGGACAATGATCAGAACCATACCTACTCAAGTCGGATATTGTACTAGAAGGGTATGTTTGATCCCAATCTACACTTGTGAAAATTCTATCTAATAATGCATAATTTCTGCCATTAGTCCATGTGAACTTTCTAGTCGAGAGTTTATGTTCAATCAAATTATGCCTATTGATAAAAGAATTAAAATGAGAACTAGTAGAGAGGTCAAAATTGGTCCCTGACTTCTCATGTTTATGTGCCTAATCACATTAAAATCGCCACACAGTAACCACAAATGGAGGTTGGTGCCTCTAATATCATCTAGAATATGCCATAATTCCTTTTTCTTAGATCTGTCCACAGGGCCATATACTATAGTGATTTGCCAAGTTTTGCTATCTGATTTATTTTCTACAAGTATATTTAAGGCATATCTATGAATGCAATGAGAAATATAGCTAAATTTAGAGCTATCACACCCGAATAATATACCACCTGATCGCCCAATAGATGGAACCCATTGCCAAACATCAAATTGACTAGAAATAGTTTTAAGTATCCTAGAAGAAAAATTTTCCTTTTTGGATTCCTGAATAGCTATCATGTCTATATTATTATCCTTCACTATATCATGTAATCTTTGTCGTTTAGTATATGAATTGAGGCCTCTCGCATTCCAGTTCAAGAAATTCATGGAGAACTAATGATATCCCTATTTATTGACATAGTAGCAGAATTGAGAACAGGCAGATCAGATTTATCTACCGTATGCGGCAACAATGTATGATCGAGAGTAATAAAATGGTCAGCAGGTACAGCCTTAGATTTATCAAGTAGATCAAGGATAACATGTTCAAAAGATACTCGATCCATTTGTTGTATTTGTTTAACAATCTCAGTTTGTTCCGTATCATTAGATCCTAATCGAATTCGGTAAATACGAAACAGATCATCAACTTGTTCTATAGTGAGCCTATGATATGGAAAATTATTGAGCAATGGAATACCTGGAGCACTGCTGCTGCCTAGTTCCTTATTCCTGGCTCTCTTCTTGGCTTTGGTGAGGGTGGAGGAGGGGTCAGCTTGAGCCACAAGACGGAGGCTCTTGCGGACTGAGACACCTCTAGACTGTTTCGGAGGAGCTGATGGGATAGTCTCAGCTGTTGCTGTTGCAGAAGGAGAGAGAATGACTGGGCGTTTAACGGTTTTCTTCCATTTGCTAGTATGCTTCACGCCATAAGGTTTGGGCAAGTCATGCGGTTTACCAGTAGATCTTCTGGTTGTGGGGACTGTAAGTTGTGTCTCACAGACCTGAGGGGTATGAGACTTGGGTGTGATAGTTTTTGGATAACAAATCTCACAGTCAAAAGGATTTTTGGATTTGGGAGTGGTTTTCTTAGGGGTGGATTTTGTGGCTGTCTTGGATGGAGATGGTTTGGGAGTAGAGGAACGGGAAACATTGTGATGTTTGGATCCTGATGGTCTTGAAGGAGGAGGAGCACTGGTAGTTTTCTGCTTTTTAGGTTCAGTTTTTGAGCAATCACCGGAGGGGCCGCTTCGATTGATCATTTGCTGCATTGTTTGGAGGAAATGATCGTGATCAGAATCAGACTCATCAGTAAATTGACCATCTCGAGGATCAGAATCATTGCATCCTGACAGCAGGGGGCCTTTATTACGGTCATCTTCAGTTGAAGGATCATCTAATAGATCTTCATCCATGCTCGTATTAGCTGAATTCTGAGCTACTGGAGGTGGGGGAGGAGGTTGAGGTGCTCTCCTGGTTGCAGTACCAACACCTCTAGGGGGTCGGGTGGGTCGGGGACGCGCAAGCCAGGCATTCACACTTTCGGTTTGGTTTGTCTCCACTTCAAACTCAATATCAAAACTGGAAACGTATCCAGTAATGTCTTGTACCAGCATCCAGTGTTTCTCAGTGAAGAAAGCCGGGTCGCAAGCTCCGACTCTTACTCTAGCAAATCTATAATCGTACTTGTTACGAGTAGCTGGATCAAGCTCAAGTACGACTGCTCCAAACGGATTTAGAAGCCGATCAAATTCTGCCCATTCCCATCTGAGCTTGTCGAACCCCCGAATGCGGATCCACATCGAGGTTAATTTTTTACCTTCGTTCAGACTCGGATCCCAGCCGACGACAGGAAACTGGGTGCCATCAAGCACTAGAACTCCTCGTTTAGCTGTGGCATTTTTCCAAGCCATCAAGGGTGCTTTGATCAGGTATCGGAACTCATCAAACACCGCAACGCGCCAGTTGTACTTGTCAAAGAGCCTATTCAGTGTTCGTTCGATCTGTGCTGGTCCCCAGCCAACAATGTCATCCAAAAGGAAGCTCTGCTTGAACTCTTTTTCAGCATCTTCAGTAGCTGGTGACGGGGTGAAAACCTGAACCGGAGCACGGAACGAGACTGCGGTGGATCTGGCAGCGTTGATCGCTCTCATACGCGATTGCACATTGCTGGGAGCACGGAGTTGAGCCATATCCGCTGCTGGTGGTACAGAAGCGGTATCAGAGGAGGAAGGAATCGGTATCAGTGGAACTGGTATCAGCGGTACTGGTAGGGCAGTAGGTGTCGCAGGAATCGCTGGGCCTGGTTTCGGCGGTACAGATCGGACAGTAGGTATGACAGTCGGTATCTCAGTAGGAATCGCAGGAGCTGATTGCGGCGGTACTGTGATGGCAGTAGGTCGCACAGGAAGTGGTAATGGTGGAAAAGAGGAGAGATCGGCGATAGCAGGAGAAGGTGTGAGATCTGTAACTGGAGACGAAGCAGGATCCTTTCTTGGAGTAAAAGGATAGGTCGAGGTCAATCTCCTGCAGATCATGGATTTGTGACCAAATCTGTTGCAAACGAAGCAGAGCTGTGCATTGCGACACCCGTTTGCTCGATGACCCGCTTCGCCACATCGCAGACATACTGGTTTGGCAGCTGTGGATTTACTGCGAATCTCATCCAATCGCCTTTTGATTAGCGCTGCTTTGGACTCCACAGGGAATTATTGTAATTTTGGACGCCACACCTGGGCTTGCCTCACCATTGATGCCGCCATTGATGGGCCTGGGTCAAGGTCTGGGCTCCTTTTATGTGTAAGAATTGCAAATAAGCGATCGATCCGATCCAAATGGATTTGGTGGATCGACATTTATGTCTAAATCTACTACTGTTTTTGTCTTTTTTGTTTTGGATTTTGCTTTTTCGATTCACTTTTTTCCTATTTTGAATCTCTTTTTTCGCTTTTTTCGCTTTTTTTTTTCGCTTCTTTTGTATCTACTACTGCTCTAGTCTCTTGCCGAATTTTTAATATTAAGGTCAGACGAAATAAAATATTGTGACACTTGTTTCATAATGGAGAGCCAGGTTACCGAAGAACTTCATCTGCTTGCGTCAGCAGGACAGCGTAAGAAAAAGCTTTTTTTTTTTTATCTTGTGCTTCAACTTGTGTGAGCGCTTTCATGGTGCCAATGGTAAACGAGTAAACTTTTTTTTTTTTTTTATGAAAGCTTTGAATTCGTCCCGATATTTTTATTAAAACCCCAAAAAAAAAACAAATTATCAAATCTGCTCCCACTTCAAAATTATAATTATTTCTACCCTAACCGCCCGTGGGCTGGGCGGTCCACTTTTCCCACCTGACCGCCCAGCAGCCGGGCGGTCCACTTTTCAAAGCTGACCGCCCAGGTGATGGGCGGTCCACTATGAAATTTTTTTTTTATAGGGTTTTATGTTTTAATTTGTTTGAATGTTTTATATTAAATTGTTGTAATGATTTGTTTGAATATTTTTATATTAAATTTGTTGTAATGATTTTTGAATGTTTATATTAAATTGTTGTAATGATTTTTGAATGTTTTATATTAAATTGTTGTAATGATTTGTTTGAATGTTTTATATTAAATTGTTGTAATGATTTTTGAATGTTTATATTAAATTGTTGTAATGATTTGTTTTGAATGTTTTATATTAAAGTGTTGTAATGATTTTTGAATGTTTTATATTAAATTGTTGTAATGATTTGTTTGAATGTTTTATATTAAATTGTATGATTATATTTATTATTTGTTGACGATTATATTTTTATAATTGACGATTATTTTTATATGTTATGTAATTGTGTAGTTTTAATATAATTGATTAGTTTTTATATTAAGTTTGTTAATGTTTAAATGTTCTAAATGGTAATCTAAATAGTAAGTCTAAACAATAAAGTAGGTAATCTAAATGGTAAGTCTAACATGAAACATAACAGTCCAACATGAAATATAATAATCCAAACTAAAATACTAGAAACCTATCAAACTAAAAAAAATATAAAAACCCTAACGGCGACGACGAGGGCGAGGTCCGGAGAGGTCCAACCTAGTAGGTGCATGGCGCTCTCTCTGCGACAGCGGACGCCTCTGGTGAACCTCATCCACCTGCATGTCATCGTGTACGGCCTCACGCTCCAATGGGTCCGCCCCCAGGTGTAATGCATGCTCCCCATGGATCCCCGCATGTGTACGCAACACCCACGGATCGGCCTCCCAAGTAGGAGGATACGTGGCCGGAGGCGGTGTGCCAAATATAGCAGCGGCAAAGCCATCTGCAGTCTGTGCCCCACCTCCCACTGGCCTCGCCGTTGTGCTGTCTGGGCTCCATATACTGCGGTCGGTGGGAGCTAGCTGGCTCCCATCCGCCCTCATCTGGAGCTAGGTCATCCAAAGAGGGAAAACGGCGGCGGCGGCAGCTTCATCCTGCATGTAAACAATGTTAAATTAAAGACATAGAAGTAACGGGTAAATTAATTAAATAATGAACTTTTGCTACCTCGGTATGCTGCACGGAACTCCATGCTCGTTGTAGTACGCGTTCCACGCGTTGTTGTTCAACACCCATTGGTGGATCGCCCAACCCGAGTCATCATCTGCAGAAATGAAGATAAATTAATAATAATGATCTTTTAAAGAGACGCTTAATAATGATCATTTGTATGACATATTATACCTGTAGGAGGTGACGGCATCTCATCAGCGTAGATAGGGGCTCTAGGCTGCTCCGGATCTGGTGGTGGGGCCTTTATCTCGCGCCAATTGATGTCCTCCCCGGCATCGTGCAACATACCAACGAGGCGGCCCGTCCCAGCCAGAGTCCTCAACGATCGGTGCACTGTGTTGGAGCATTTGACATCCTATCGCTCTCAACTTCTTCTCGCCATGCACACAAGCTGTGTGCCACTCTCTAATAGCGGTCAAAATCTGCACACAATGTATTTTCATTATTATTATTAGAAGATGAATAAATAACTACAATTTTTTAAGCATGTCAGTTTCATTTAAACATACCGAACGAGCATGGATCGGACCGAAATGCAAGTAAGTCCTAGATCCGTCACCCTCACCCGTGAGTCTCCGTCTAAGAGCATCACCATAGTCCCCCTGTAGATAAACCGTCGGCATGCCCCATCTCTGGTACCAGACTAAATACCGCAATCTCCAAGGCCCGACCGGCATAGGGGCATCTGGAGCTGGAGGCGGGGTCCATAAGTGAAACTGGGGTGATGCAGCACGCTGGTAATGCTCCCAGAAACGCGTGCTCCAGTCGACTTTGGGCTTGTTGTGTTTAGTGCTGCAATATAAATTAATTAGTAACGTGTATGGCTGAGCAAGTAATAAAATAGGGAAACAATAAGGCAGTGGGTAGTTACCTGTGCAGCTGGGTGGTCCGCTGCTCGCCCAACTCTGGAGCGAGCATGACACAAGCCCCGGTACAAACTTACCAGACAAGCATGACACAAGCCCCGGTATAAGTGAGCGAGCACGGCTCCACCCCAATTCCACCTCGACGGCCGCTGAATGTCCCTCAGCAGAGAGAGGAACATAATCGGGACTTAGCGTCGCCGCTGGAATCGACAAACATGACGCTGGCCCACAGTAAATCCAGACAAACGCCCTCACGTACCTGCAATATAAATTAGAAACATAAATAACTACATTTTTTTGTTCAATCCATAACATATTTAATTTGCAACTGTTTGTGATTACTCAGAACAGCCCTGCTCGTCACGTGTCTGGGGGGTGATCCTACGCCGGTGGAAGTATTTGCGGAGCGCCGCAAGACTGATGCAGTACTGTGAATACCGGTACTCCTCCTCCTCCTCTCCTTTCTTCTTCTTCTTCTGCTTTTGCAAGTCCGACGGAGCGGGCCCCCAGCAACTCCGGTATCATGTGCATCAGGTCTGGATGGTCTGAGACACCACCGATGGGGTCGCCGTCTATCCGTAAACCCCACAAGGCGCTGACATCACCTAGTGTGACTGTCATC